>JAUTDX010001982.1:0-65209 GCA_030844895.1 Ambrosia x helenae
TTTTTTTACTCGCCCTTGAATATGGCCCTAAAAATTAACCACCACTGACGTGGATGTAGATTATCTACAAAAGTAAATAAATATAATGTATAACTTATTTTTATTGTGTATAAATTTTGGGTTACTACCCGGAATGGAACATTTATACTACTGGTTGGTATACTTACGAAGCTATTTGAGGTCATCAATAGCTTTCTATCACTCACTAACATAACTTATAACAATCAATATACATTACCATACAATTATTTTGCAACACAAGTACAACATAATACTAAACAAGAAGCATAACATCAAATGGATCATTGATCAACATGGCATGCACATATGAACAACGTACATGCATGGCCAGAAATCTACTCTCATCACACATCCTGACATGCAACAAGCTTATGACACATAACTTATAACTACGATATTAGTAAACACAACGAACAACATACATTTAATCGATCTTACATCTTAAAAGGACTGCAGGATGAACCAAGATCGATTTGATGTGATTTATCATTTCTTCCTCAGGATGAGTGTAGCCATCGTTAACTTTATAAATGACATCACACGCGCGTGCAAAGTTTGATTGTCGACAGAAGTAGAGGAAATGGGATTTCTGTTGCCGGAGCGAGTCTCTATTTATAACTTTCCATGCATCTTCAACTTTTTCTGAGATGAATTTACATGCTTCCTCTTCGGATGCACCGGTTCCTTTGGTAGCATTCGATGCTTGAAGCAACATGGCCTCTTTCTTGTTCTCCTGAAATGTGTATATAAATTATTTCACAATATCCACCAGTATACATATTTTACACTTTCACTTATACTTTTGCCATTGAAATACAAAGAGTGTGTATATATTTTGACAAGCCTTCAATTTTAAAAAAAAAGATCAATTGAAAAAAAAAAGTAGAGAACAACGTAGATAAGTGTACATATATATTGTTTGATTAATTTTGTGTGTAAGCTAACAATTAGCAAGGGGTGGGTAAAATGAATATTGAACTCTCTGTTTTTTTTTTTTTTTTTTTTTTTTATTTTTACATGCAAATATGCATACTTTAAATGTCTTTTTGTTTGGGTTTATTCTATTTCTGGAAATATATTCTTTTATAGTCTATGAAAATGCGCATGTAAAATAAGAATATCGTTCTTTGTATTGATATTAATCCTGTTTATATAGGGGAAAATGAATATTGACCCTCAACGTTTTTATTTTACATGCAAATATGCATATACTTTAAATGTCTTTTAGTTTGGGCTTATTCTATTTCTATACATATACTTTTTTATATTATATATGCATATACATATGGATGTTGGTATTTTATAGATTTATTGTATTTTCTGTTTACATTTTGTATTTAGTGTGTTTTGTTTAAAATTATTAAATGTACACTAAGGCACATGTGCATATCAAAATTTTAACAGTTTTTAACTTGTTATTCTTAGTTGCTAATTAAATGTATCCATAGGTTGTATATACGTGTGTAGTACCTTGTGAGTGGTAATATCATCCATAAGTCTTAAAATCAAACATGCGGCTCGAACAATAGGGGGGTATGCGGCGACCCATTTAAATGTATCCTCAGTGACCATATGATCCGTTCTACAACGTAAGATCTCGCTATCATCAAGCCGTAGGTACAAGTCTTCACCGAAACAGACATGTACTCTTCCAGAGTTGGCATATACCCTTCTTTTAACCATCTAGCTTCACTAAGTTGTTTCGAATAACCTCTTTTGCCTGTATCCACAAGTTAGACTAACCTTAATAAATAAACTATTAATTGCACAAGGCAAACATAAAATATTATACCATCTCCTTCACATATTGGATCTGGTATGCTTTTCCTTCTTTTCAATGGATTCCTCCATTTCTTGGTGATGATTCAAAAGTTCTTGATATATTAGTTTCATATATTCTGGAAGCGTATCCAAACAACTCATTGACCATCTAAGACAATATACAAGATTATACGAATTAGTGAATAAAGAGAACTAATTTAGTATATATATAAAGGAATATAATGTATAAGGTGTACCTTTCAACAGCTTCTGTAAAGATCTTGAGTTCTTCATAAGTACCATAGTTATCAAACACGTCATCTAAAACAATCAGCCACATGGATGTTTTCATTAGAAACATTCTTGTACGAGAATGTTGAGGCTCGAAATAGGCTCCTAGTATCCAAAAATACCTTCTATCAGTCTGTCGCGAACAAAAGGTAGTTTGTTTTGCATGTCCAAGTCCTTCCACCACCTAACACAAATTAATTTGAATCCGACCTATTAAAACGCTCTATGATTGATATGATCAAGCAGCTATGAGGTCTAGAGTGAATAGATTTGATTGCTTGATTAAGATATAGTTTAGTTATAATGGAAAATTACTAAAATAATTAAAGTTGACCGAAAAATTTATACAAATAGATATGGAAACTTAGCGTTAACCAAAGAAATCACCAAAAGTGTGAGCTTAGCTAACGCTTTTCACCAAAGGAGTGGGCTTATATATATCCAGCACTTTTCACCAGGTGTAGGCTAAATCCTAGCCGTATTAGCCGGGGGAGTTGATGTGGCTTCTAATTTGGGGAAATGAGGGATGATTTCTTTGTTGAAGGCTAAAATTTCATATCTATTTTTGAATGGTTTGGTTCAACTTTGACTATGTTATAATTTTCCCAAGTTATAAACTATAAAAATAGATGCAAATATATAAACATGATTTTTATGCTTCATACTTGCAAATTTGGCTGAGCTCCTTTTTGTGCATTGATTGAAGCACATTAAAATCAAACTTTGCAAGCTTCAGCAAGACCTCATTGTGGGGAAGGTTCTTGTTGGTAAATAGGTATGTAACGCACGGCCTCTAGCCTTGGCAACCTTTTCCGGAGTGGCTGCTTTAGTGCTTGTTGTATTTGACTTCTTAAGTTAGAGTCGCATGAAGGATCCTTTGCTAGGATAGCAAGGTGAGTTTTCGTGAACTCGAGGGCATCATCTAGTATTTTTTCACCTTCCACCCTCATATATGATGCTTCATACAAAGCAAGCATTCCTTGAGCATCATCACATAAGGACTTCTTGAAATTTTGCTTCTCATCCATATGGTTCTTGAATATGCCTGTAACATGCAACTTCTCATATTAATGCTAGAATGCCATGTGAGACTTGAAACAAGAAAACAATTTAGGTTTTGTAAACTTAATTTTATTTCACGTATCATTTGTATTGTTATGTATTAGTATCCGTACTTATGTCGTTTGTATGTTTTTTGAACGGTCAACGGTACACACCCATAACAAACCCCGCACCCTTCAGGTCCGGTCCTCGGGCCCCCTAAGGTCCAGCTTCTCATTTCAGAATAACCCTACTCTAAGTGGGATTCGAACATGTCACTACTAGAAAAATGGCATTTTGCTACAAAATTTCTACGGAAAAAATGCGTCACAAATTTTAACAAAGTTGCTACTCATTTGTGACGAAAAAAAATCTACAATTTTTTTAGCAAATTTGTGACACAATATATCTACAAATTTGTAGGAAATTGCGTAGGAAATGCGTCACAAATTTCCTACACCATGTTTTCGTCACAAATGCGTTGAAAATTGTGTTACAAATGTGTAGTAATTGGTTTGCGACAAGGGTTTTTCTAACATCAAGGTTTTGTTGAAAATGCGTCACAAATCTTGCATTTTCTTGATTTGTGACGCATTTTCAACAAAACCTTATGTTAGAAAAACCTCGTCGCAAACCAATTACTACACATTTGTAACACAATTTTCAACGCATTTGTGACAAAAACATGGTGTAGGAAATTTGTGACACATTTCCTACGCAATTTCCTAGGAATTTGTAGATTAATTGTGTCACAAATTTGCTAAAAAATTTGTAGATTTTTTTTCGTCACAAGTGAGTAACAAATTTGTTAAGATTTGTGACACATTTTTTTCCGTAAGAAAATTTTGTAGCAAAATGCCAATTTTCTAGTAGTGTGTGACCTCCCACAGGAACCCACAAAGTGGGTATATAAATCTTCTCACATCCATTGCAACCACTAGGCTACAACATCATTTGTATTTATATCACTCGACATGTTGTAGTACATACCAAGTTATTCGACAATCACTATTTGTTTTAGTTTACGTCGGTTCATTTAGAATTGTCCGCTTTGTATGTTCATGATATCCTACACTAAAGTTATATATAACTAAATACCAGATGAACGTTGAAGCCTTGTTGTCGAAGCAGTCGAAACCAAAGTGAAACATTTTGTAGGTTGTTACTATCAACCCATTTTTCGCCATATGTAACATAGATATGTTGCAAGGCTTTCTCAATCTCCTCTTCGAAATGATAGGCAACGCCTAGGCGTTGGACTGCATCGATAAGTTCCATCAACTTAATTTGTTGCATCGATTCGTTAGAGGAAGCTTTCATCATTAGTTCTTTTCTTATTACTTCTTTGAGTTCTTCTACAACTTGTTTCTCCGTGGGCCAACACCTACAAAAGAACTTAAAATTAAGATGATTTTCTCATTATAAATGGACTATTAATTATTTAATTATGCAATCAAGTAGTGACAGAATAACCTCATGATCAGGTTCAGGTGTAAGAAACTGATCCCCCCATATGCTAGCACTGAACTTCATAGTGTGGCGTTTAACATCATGTTTCATGCCACCATTATCATCAACAACTGATGGTAATAGAGATGAAGAAAAGGAAGCACTCGCAATAGGAAAGGTTGACATCTTAAAAGCTTCTAATTAATTAAGTGTAAATAAACTAGCTATGAACCTTTTGAGATCAAGTGAAGTAAATATATGTGTGCAATTGCAAGCTATTGGTGTGTGTTCCAACGAAATAAATGGAGGAATATTATAAGCCCCGCCAATGTCATACTCTTCAAGTTTGATGTGATCAAATACTGTTCTTTCTTTTTACATAATATTTGGATTTTAGTTGAAATGATATATACTGTGTACCATGCAAGTTATAATAAACCTAAAATTAGCAAACAAAATCAAACCGAAACTGCGGGGTTTTATTATGTATACGTGTCCTCCAATAATATATTCTCCATGCATATTTTACTGTACATTCTCTTTTTACATTTACCATGCATGGTTGGAATGATATATGGTATTTTATTTTTATTAATTTCTTTTCATTTGTCTATCAAAATATGTTAGATTCTGATCTAATATTAGTACTTCACAACAAATATTCTTCAAATGATTAAAAAATGTTATCAATATAAACTAACGCAGAGCGAAAGCACCAATGAGGGAAATCATTTTTATATGGGAAAATTATTATATATAATAAATGTCGACCACTTTAGGAATAGTAGCTAACGGTTGACCGTTAGTTACTATTCAACTCCGTTAGTTACTATTCATATCCGTTAGTTACTATTCAACTTCGTTAAGTTACTATGCAACTCCGTTAAAATAGTACTAACGGGGTTACTATTGAACTCTGTTAAAGTAGTACTAATGGAGTTACTATTTAACTCCGTTAGTTACAATTCAACTCCGTTAAAATAGTATTCAACTTTGTTAGGTTGCTTTTCAACTCCGTTAACTTACTACTCAACTCCGTAAAGTTACTATGTTCAACTCCATGACTATCAAACTCCGTTAAGTTGCTTTTCAAATCCGCTAATTTACTATTCAACTCCGTCAACTTATACTACCTAATACCGACGTCTACTTTTGGTTCGCTTTTTACTGTTCCATACACCGGCGATGTGCGCTATTGGTGTTACTTCGCATGGTTGTTCGCCTTAGCACACCCAAAAGTCCGTTCCCGCATGCGTATGTTGACCATCTTAGCAATGGTAACTAACGGAGTTAACCGTTAGTTACTATTTCATTACCGCTGCGCGCCGCAACGCGCGCGGGAAAAAACTAGTTGATATATAAACAAAGTTGGAGATATTTTCGAACAACGATAACAAAGTGTTGTCAAAACAGTATGTTGGGTTATAGATAAACATAAGTTTAATTGTTCTGTTATCTCTTGGTTTATTATTAGTCTTGAGTAGGAGTTAAGTGAGTAACAAGGAGTTAAATGATGGTTATTGTCAATACACGGATAGCTCACTTAGTTTGAATATGGGTAAATATGTATTTTTACATAGGAGATCTCATGTTTAAATATGGGTAAATGTGTAATTTAGGATTATTAATTCGTATAAAATAGATTAGAGGTAGCATTTGCTATTAAAAAATAATGGTTATTTGTAAAATTTTGTTTCGATATTAAATAAAAAAGAATTGAGGTAAGTTAGACCTCACTAGCATGAATCGAGATAAGTTTGACCTCACTAGCAGGAACCCGCATGTTACAGTAAGGCCGTATAACGTTTGGCTGTTGCGTTTGGTTAATAATCTTGTTGGTGTTAATGTGTAAAATATGACAAGAGGGTGTACAATTTGAATAGAAAATAGGTGAAGACAATGTAGTTCCACAAATCATGCAATGTGAAAGTTACTCAAATGACAAACTTAACAATATGTATTCTTGATCATATGAGATATGTTAAAAATATTTTTAATCAGAAATGTATAATTAATATAAGTTCCACAAAATATATTTACTATATAAAACACTTTTTATACAAGGAAATCACTCTGCCCTTGAATGACAAAACAAAGAAAAGTCAATCTGCTTAAATGTGGGTCGCGTATCCAGCACTTGGTCTCGGGTTCGAAAAGCAGCTGCGATTTCAAGCGGTGACGGTGATGGTGCTTCAAACGAAAGGGAGATAATGTATTCGAGACATATAAATCAGTAATGTTAAACAATATTAAGACGATCATGATTATCAAATAAATTTCATTTAAAGGATCGAGTCGACGGTTTCACACCGTTTTATTTCCCATCAAAGGGTGACGGTTTTTTCTTTCATCGTCTAACATCAAAAGGAAGATGAACTTCGTATAATTAATATCAGATTTACAATTTTAGTCCATTGAGGTTGATAATTGTTATACTTAAACCTTGTGGTTAGTTTAGAAACTCAAATTTTAGTGTTTGACTTGTGTTATAGTTAACCTTCACATTTTATACTACAAATTATATGTATCTCAAGCATGTCATATAGTGTGTTATTGCTAACACAAAAGTTAATTAACTTTATTAAATAATGTTTTATTAATATTAATTGTTACTGTAATTTTTACTTAACCTTCACATTTTATTTGTAAATGGGTCAAAGTAATATCAAATATGTTTTATTAATCTTAATATTAATTGTTAATGTAATTTTTACTTAACCTTCACATTTTATACTAAAAATATGTATGTATCTCAACAAATCATAAATTGTGTTATGGTTAACACTAAAGTTAATTAACATTTAGTTAGATGAATATTTAGTTATAATTAACAGTAAAGTTAATTAACTTTATTTCATAGAATTTAAGTTTTGTTTCTACGGCATACATCTTTCAATTACATCACCAAATATGTACAAAAGTTTGTCCCTAGCAAGTTGCTAGTTCAAACCGGATTACATCGCTAACTAGTTACACCCATGTAGTGTTGTACATTACATTTGTATTATTGAAAAGTAAACGACACCCAACTCTCCCAACTTATCTCATCTTGTTTGGCTTTGTGCTTGACTCATAGGAACGATGTTGCTTGACTTTCCCTAAGATTTCATTCACGTTAGCTCTTTTGTCCCAGAAAATAACCCAGCATAATTAATAACCCAACTAATACATTTTTAGATTACATGGAGATATATACCACAAGTTCATTATATTTTAATCTAACTTCATTAGTTAATAACCCAACGTTTTAAATAGCTCAACTATTAATTTACAATTTTGTCAATTTAAGATCTAAGATGCATTATATTGTAGTATAGATAATCCGATGTTTCATGTGTGAACCATGATAGAAGGGACCACAATTATATTAATAGATCACATTCACATATTGATATTACTTTGACCCATTTACAAATATAATATGTACCATGTGTTTGAAACCTACGTTAAATTTATGGTAGTTTATAATCATTAATTTTGGAAAACTCGCGGAAACAAGAAACATGAGCAAAATGTGTTGATAGTGTAACTGTGAAGGAGGCACCTATCTCAGAATCCACTTGAGCCCATATACTCAACTAATACACTACAACCAATATACGAGCATATCACCGCTATTACTAAAGTTGTCGCTATTGATCAACATCATTAGCGGAGACATGTCACGCTATTGTTGTGCCATATCACAATACTTAGTGACATTGGCGGCGATATAACCCCATCCATTGTAGTGGTATGTTGATGACACTTATATAAACCTACGTACTCTAACCAACTCATACCTTAAGGAAGGGGCACCCATCTTATAACCCACTTCAACCATAACCTTTTTTCATTAATTAATATTAAATAAAAATTCAAATACATAAAAGCATATTTTCACTAATTAAATATAGTAGTTGACCCATCTAAGTCCGGGGGGGGGGGGGGGGGGGGGGGTAATAACACGAAATCATACAAAACAAAAATAGGTAGACATTATATTTACTTCCTTGTTAAAAGATGAATAAAAATACGGTTCCTACGTATTTTGATGTTATAATGACATATATTTTTTTCTTTGCATTCTAAACAAACACATCATCTGTTTACAAAGAGCCAAAGGGTGTGGAATGTTTCAATCAATTAGAAGAGTTCATGTTTGCATATTGAAGGGGTAGGGCTGTGCCTCGGCGCACCCTACCCCACAAATATCATATCCAAGATATACCTCCGCGGAACAACAAAACTCGGCGGAGGGAAAAGGAACCAACATATGTGAAGCATATACTATCAAGTGCTAGCACATCGCCAGTTCTGGCGATGACCACCCGCGAAAGGTTAGCAGCCGCCTGCACCAACGTACAGCTCCCCTTGAGCCCCACTTGCTGCACATCTCTCCAGGTGTCAGACGTCACCTCAACCTATCTTCCAGAAGAAAATAAGCCGCCTGACACCCCCTGCCACCAGAAAGAAAATGAAGCCCTTGCAGTCCACAGCATTTTGCCACGTGTACCAGTGACAGGGCGCCGCCCTTGCCAACCAACCACAGCGCGCCACATGGACCAATCACAAGGCGTCATTCTCAACAGGTTCACTTCATTCAACTATGGATCCAAATCCAACCGAGTGGGCTTCTGGAAGGCAGACCCAACTCCTGGGCCCAAGCCTAGCGCTCCTAAAGTGGGCCGCAGACGTCCAGCCCATACTTTCCCTATAAAAGGGAGGTTTCACCTCCGTTTGATAGTTAAACAATTCTCCACTCAAAAACACACACACTTGTATCTTTGTCTTTGTATTTGTAATCTCGAAGTAATAAAGACATACCTTTTTAAGTGGACGTAGGTCAACAAAATCGAACCACTTATATCTTGTGTTTATTTACCTATTTGTTCTTTAGCTAATCGGACCACGGATCTATCATCGTTGTGAGCAAAGGATTATATCCTGTATTGAACACGAGTAGCCACCCCTTACTGTATCCGAGTCATACTCGTTGTTTCTTCACACACACACACAGATATATATATATATATATTATATATATATATATATATATATAATATATATATTATATGCCAATTATAATCTGAAAACCACTTTGAGTCTAGAAAACTCATAAAACTCATTGAGTGGCACACAATATTCCACGTTTATACTTTATAATTTATCTTGAAGGGTAGTTTTGGTACATCAATTTTATGCTGTCTATCCTCCTGACACATTCATCCAAAAAGTCTCTCCCTCTCTATATTAAACAAACACCTTTCTCTCTCTCTAATACACCCAAGCCTTCATTTCACATCTCCATTGATTAAATAAGTACATCTTCTCTCTCTATCTATCTAAAACACTCAAACCTTTCAATCCCATGGTAGTTCATTCTATTTGGTTCACCTTTTACAATAGATTTGAAAGGAAAAGTTGTTGGGAACATGGGCGACGAGGTGGACAGCAATGTTGATGGTGGTGCAACGTTGGTCGTCGGTAACAGAGGTGACGTTGGTCGTCGTTAACAGGTGGACGACAACGTTGGAGGTCGACTGGAGACGTTGGTAGTGGTGCAACGTTTACCATTCAACACCAGATCTGTACAACATGCCAAATCTTAACTGGTGTTGAGGTGTTCAACGGTGACGAGATGTGCGACGGCGACGAGGGTGAACAAATGTTTTTATGGCTCTGCACTTCAGATCTAGGGAAAGCTAGAAATGAGAAACAAGAGACAAAGGTGACAAGATGATTTTGTTGGAGATGATTTGGCGAACCACCACCACACCAAATTTCTTTGTTCTGTAATAGTTATTTTCAATTGTTAGAATCTTTTTGTGTTTTCTTTGTTATATGCTTCCATCTCTAACTTTTGGTTATTTGAGTTTTGTGAAATTTTGTCATTTTATACATGTGTTTGGTTTAATATTCATTTTTGAGGTTCCATGTTTTGTATTTTTTGTAATTATCTCCGGCAAAGTTTATCATTCATTTTGAATTTTGTATTTTTGTACATATGTTTTGTATTTTGTTATTATCTCCGGCAAACATTATATTCATTTTTTTGGGTTCTACAAGAAGATGGATACAATTTTTAGTGTGTGTGTTTTTAAAATCCCTAAAATCCTAAAAGAAACATATGTTTTTAAAAGCACATGTTTTTTAAAAACGTATGTTTTAAGACTATTTGTATTTTTAATAATCCTATAAAACATAAGTTTTGTTTTTAACTGCATAAAACATATGTTTTTAAGAGGGGGGGGGGGGGAGAGGAAAGAGATAAACATATGTTGTGTTTTTTAAATGAGAGTAACATGTGTTTTAGTAATCATAAAAAACATGTTTTTTTAATAATCTTAAAATACTTCAGTAAATTTTGAGTGTCATATGTCAAATTTTGAATTGAGAGTAACATGTGTCAAATTTGAATAAAAGAAAGAAATGGGAGAGGAGAAAGAAGAGAGAGGAGAGAGAAACGTGAGAGGAGAAAAAAAAAAAGAGAGGAGAGAGAAACATGAGAGGAGAAAAAGAAGAGAGAAGAGAAAGTAGAGAGAGGAGAGAGGAGAGAATTTGTAAATTTGATATGGACAAGATTACCCTTTTGTGTGTAAATATATAACTTTACTTTTGATTAAAATCTAGAATTGATCTTGACCATAGATCACATGTAATGGATGGTTATGATTGGGGTTTCGTGGGTTTTCTTAAGTGGGGAGGGTTTTCAAATTATCCCTCCCCTATATATATATATATATATATATATATATATATATATATATATCGGAATTGGTTCAAATGAAAACCTTTGGCCAAATTGAGAACTGAAATAACAATTTTGGACCACACATTTCTCTAAGGCATTTTTTTTTTGCTTTAATCGCTGCTTTTTATACAGGAATAATTTTTTTATTTTTTTCAATATATATGTGTATAATTACAATATACACATATGTATAATACAATATAAACATATGTATAAATGAAAAAAAACAAAATTTCTTGCATAAAAACGTGTGATTAAGCAAAAAAATAATATTTTTTTGCCTTTATATGAAATGTGTGGTCCAGAATAGTTCTCTCAGTTCTCAAATGGGGGTTGGTTCTCTTAGGAACAATACCCTATATATAATATATATGTAGAGGATCCTGTAGGAAAATTGGTTTGTGTGATAAGTGTGAGAAGGATTGAGAATTGACATGTAGCCATCATGTTTTTGATTTTGGAATGATGTTTTGGCTTGAAAAAACACATAACACAACAATATACAAAAATTTAAAACACAATCCAATGTCTTATAGTCATTAAATTTACAATACATCTAAAACACCCTAGTAATTACTTAAAACACTCTGCTTAAATGTTTTGGACATAGTGTTTTAAGTTTTAAGCCTAAAATATATTGTTTTTGGTTATTAATTATTATGTTTGGTGTTTTTCTAAGCAAAACAATCCAAAACATCATGAATACGTCCGAAAAAATAATGCATACAGATCAATTTTTAATCCTTCTCACGTTTCTCACACAAACCAATTTTCCTACAGGACCCCTACCCTATATATATATATATATATATATATATATATTATATATAGGTAGAGGATCCTGTAGGAAAATTGATTTGTGTGAGAAGCGTGAGAAGGATTAAGAATTGACATGTAGCCATCATGTTTTTGATTTTGGAATAATGTTTTGGGTTGTTTTAGCTTGAAATAACACTTAACACAACAATATACAAAAATTTAAAACACATCCAATGTATTATAGTCATTAAATTTAAATTACAGATAAAACACCCTAGTAATTACTTAAAACACTATGCTTAAATGTTCTTAACATAGTGTTTTAAGTTTTAAGCCTAAAATACATTGTTTTCGGTTATTAATTGTTATGTTTGTTGTTTTTCTAAGCAAAACAATCCAAAACATCATGAATACGTCCAAAAAAAATGATGTATACATATCAATTTTTAATCCTTCCTACACTTCTCACACAAACCAATTTTCCTACAGGAACCCTACCCTATATATATATATATATATATATATATATATTATATATATATATATATATATATATAGATGATCCTGTAGGAAATTTGGTTTGTGTAGAAAGTGTAGGAAAGAGTTATAGCCCTTGGATCAAAATTTTAGATTAGGGGCATTATAGCCTTTATGTACCTTTTTTAAATATCTTAATCCCACTTTTTTAGCAAAAGCATATGATTAATTATGAAAATCTTCAACTCCAAATAACTCAGTATTAATTGTTTTCCGTAAATTCACACATTTTCTTTTATTTTCATTCCATACAATCATCAACAAATTATTGAAATCCACGAATCAGTAATGTTTTTAAACAGATATGAATTAGTGGTGTTTTTTAACATATACGAATAAGTAGTGTTTTATATGAGATAACAAGCATTTTCACAAAAGGATAACAACAGGAGTGTTTTTTAACAGATGCAAATCATTTATGTTTTTTTAAACAGATGCGTAGCAGTGGTGTTTTTAAACAGACGCTAATCAGTAGTGTTTTTAAACATATGCGAATCAGTATTGTTTTAAACCACTGCTAGTAAGAGGTTTAAAACACGCGCATAAGTTAGATTGAAGATGACTATAGAAGATGAATACAAACTGGTGCAGAAAATATTATGGGTGCAGTTGATTTTTGTTTTTGGAAGATGAATTGATTTTGAATGTAGGAGAGAGAGAAAGAGAGAGAGAATGAGAGAGAGAGCATTGAATATTATTATCTATAATACTATTTAGGCCTGTAAACGAACCGAACGTTCATGAACTGTTCGGCGGGAAATTCATTTATGTTCATTTATTTAAATAAATGAACGAACACGAACACAATTTTTGTTCGTTTAATTAAACGAACGAACATGAACACACGTTTGTTCATTCATTTATGTTTATGAACGTTCGTTTATGTTCGTTCATTTATGTTCGTTTATGCTCGTTTGTGTATTTTTGTTCGTTTATGTCGTTCAACTAAACTTTACTTTATTTTTATTATTTATTTCCCTTTTGTTAAGTAACCTTAATTCATATTATATTATATACAATTCATATTATATTATATACAATATATTTGATATGTTCTAAAAACTTAACCCTAACCCTAACATTCTAAACATATTAGTCGCTCTCCACACTTCACAGCCTCACCCCCTTCTTTGTGGTAGATACATGATGGATATTTTGAATGAATCATGTACATTTAAACTACTAATTTAGATTTGGTTGCATTGTGATGTATTAGACTTGGTTGAATTGTGATGAATCATTATTAACTTGTTTTTGTTTGTGTTGATTAATGTCTGTTTATGTTTATTTGTGTTCGTTTATATTGATCATTTGTGTTCATTTATGTTCATGAACTGTTTGTTTAGATTTTAAATGAACGAATTAACATAAACGAACACGAACACGACAAATTTGTTAATGAACAAAAACGAATAAAAAAATGTGTTTGATTATGTGTTCGTATTCGTTTGGTTCGTTTACAGGCATAACAATATTTAGATGAGAGAGAAAGCCGTTAATGCAGTAGCATTAAAATAGTTTCTAAAACACTTTGATACAAAATGACTTTGATACCCTCAACTAAAATACATATTGACGATCTTACCCTTAGTTCCTATAATATATTAATTAGATTTTAAACACATCCCATCCTTTAATCTCCACCACTCATCTTTAAATCTAATGGTTGAAAACACTTCCTACACAAAACTATTTTCCTACAGGAACCCTAACATATATATATATATATATATATATATATATATATATATATAGGGAATGGATATATAGGAAACCCATCCTTATTCGGTAAACTCTGGAAACTCTGACTTCCCAATATTTTTTTTTGAAAAAAAATAGGGCAAGTAATATACATGATTTTAAGCATTTTGGGCCAAAAAAACTAAAAAAGCGCCGAGTATTTTTTTTAAATAAAATAAAATTTTGACTAACACATGTTAAGCGCTAATAACAGGTGTTAACTATATGTAAACAGTAGACGTTTTTTATTTTAAAAAAAAAACCGTTCGGCGCTTTTTCGATTATTTTGGCTCAAAATGCTTAAAAAAATGTATATTACATACCCTAAAATTTTCATAAAAAAAAGTCGGGAGGTTAGAGTTTCGAGAGTTTACCAAATAATAAGGGTTTTCTCTATATACTTCCACTATATATATATATATATATATATATATATATATATATATATATATATTATATATATAATATATATATATGGTAGGGTTCAAATAGGAATCATAGGAGAAATAGGAACCATGAGAACCACTTTATCACCATTGATTTTAACCGGCAAGATTGTAATTATTTAGATGTTCATTTAAATTAATTTCTTTTAAAAAAAGGTATTATGTCCTGTTGTTATCCACTAAGTCAATGATAAATTCCTACAAATCCTCTCTCCCATAATAAATTCCTAAAAATCCTCTCTCCCTCCCTCATAATTAAGTCCTAAAAATTCTCTCACCCTCTCTCTAGATTAGTTTCTAAAAACTTTCTACACCTCTCTATCTATCTCTCTCATCATTCACGATCTATACACTTGTGTATAGTTCTTATGAAACAGAGACGTAAAACACATGTACTGACATTATATACATGTGTGTATATTTTCATATATATCATAAATTTACCCAGCGACACTCTTGTACGATGCAAATATTTTCTTATGTATCACATTGTTAATGTACACACATATATACAATGGTGTACATCAATTTCTTCTTTTTTTTGTTCATTCATCATCATCGACACATATATACAATGGTGTACATCAGTTCCCTTTTTGTTTTTTCATTTATCATCATCATCGTTGACACGGATATACATTGTCAGTTTCTTTTTTTCTTTCGTTCATCATCATCAACACAGATATATTGGTGTATATCCGTTTTTTTCCAACTTACATGACTATAATTTGGACACACATATACATTGGTGCATATCTTTGTCGAAATGTAAGTTAAATACATCAGTGTACACCATAATAGATGTTGAGGTTTCTTCCTTTTTGTATATGAACGAAATATACATTGGTGTATATCTGGGCTGGAACCTATATGAAACTGAATACACCTGTGTATACAACAAATAAGTATTATTAATAAACATTAGTTAATGCATTTAACAGTATAAAAATAAATACAACTACATACATCATTGTATAGATTTATAACATACACAAGTGTAAGTTAAAAACGTATCCAATGTAAAACCAAACTAAAGGTACACAAGTGTATGTATGCATACCCTACAATCTATGAACATGTATAATGGCAAGAACTAAAATATATAAAGGTAAGATGTCATAATCTTTTGAATTAAACAAAATAACAACTCGATCTAAAAAGTGTAAATCATCGCAAATAGAAATGCAAATAATAGGTTCAACAAGTTCAACCAAAACATATACAAGCACACAATTCCAAAAAAACTTAACCGGACCCGATTCAAACATTCAACAGGTTTAACCAAAACATATACACACACACACAATTCCAACTAAGACAACCAAGGGAATGTCGAATACGTGACATACCTCGGAGTTTGACGTGATACCAAAACGGCCAATAGTCTTCAATCATAGGCGAAATATATCATGCATGTTGTATCATCGATGAACCCTTGAAGACGCAATCCGATTCAAACCAAAAACATCTAGATCCGATTCATCTTCTGCAATCCATTCTCGACTCCCATATGATAAAAGTAACCCCATGGAGCCTTCAAATAATCCATGTCCATACATACAACAACTCACGGCTCCCAAAAGATTAATAATCGATTATGAATGGAACCGGAAGATCTCGTATTGTATTATTTGTGTGCATCATCATCTCGGCTTGCCTGTTTCAATAACCTCTCCAATGCCATTCCTTTATGTTCGAATCTGTGAACATTGGCGTCTAGCACCAACCATAATTGGTTGGGTAACAACCACATGAAAGTGTGGCCAATTAACATTAGCAAACAAGAACTGTTAAGATAGTAAATCAAAACTATTCCCTTGCTTCCTTTCCAATCGTTAAACATGAGGCTCAATATTATAATACGAAATATATGGTCTAAATCCAAAAAACTAAACCGATTTGGAGTTTTTGGATTCACAATAGATCGGATTATGAGTAGGTAGCAAAGAGAATAGAATCGAAATCACCATTCAAGGGAGAAGATTAGTATTTCAAAAATAGGAGAAAAAATGGATGATGAATCTTTAAATGGACAAGATGAATTGAGGTTTTTATTAGGAGAGAGTATTTGTAAATATGTAACTGATTATTAAACAAACTATTTGATTAAAATAATTAAAAGATTTGATGTTATTTTACACTTTTACCCTTATGATCAAGATTGAAGATGGATGGTTAGAATTAGTTCTCATGGTTCTTAAACTAGGGTGGTGGTTCTTATTGATCCAAATTATATATATATATATAAGGGTTCTGATACAAAGGGTGGAAATTGTTAGAAGGGTAAGAAAAATTCCTATGCTGACACGTGGCGATGGAGTATTTTCAGACCAATGGTACAAAGGTAATATTACATGTATCATTTAATTTTTATTTATGTTGGTTTAATTGTGGAGAGTTTTTAGGGATTTAATCAAATCTTTATCACATTTAAAAATAGTAATAAGTATGTTATCAGACGAGTTTTAAAGAACTAGTTTCAGTGATGTGTTTTACTGGACAAAAGTGACATTGATTTTTTCATTGTGTTTTATCAGTTAACTTTTAAACATAAAACACACAACCGAGTGTTCTATACATTTTCAGTGATGCGTTTTACTAAACAAAAGTGACATTGATTCTTCGTTGTGTTTCATGAGTTAACTTTAAAAATAAAACACACAATCAAGTGTTCTGTACACTAATGATTACATATAAAACACATAATAAAAAACAATAAGAACTTTCCCGTAAATACAAGCTTTCAATTAACATAAAACACACAATGAAGAACAATAAGAACTTTTCCCTAACAAACATAAAGAGAAACCCTTAATGAAGAGATTTAAACCCACAATGAAGGTAAAACACAAAATCCAAACAAACATTAAATGGAAACCCACTATCTCTTTGAAGATAGAACATAATGGAACATTCTAAAATATGACAACTATAAAAGATTTAGAAACTGTTGCAACCTAGGAACATAAATTAGGCACTTAAATTGATTTTTTTTGTCAAAAAAGCTTCTACATTGAACCTTACACTAACGTGGGGATGGTTCTCCAGTTCCCCACTTTTTTAAGGTTCCCCATTGAACCTTACACTATATATATATATATATATATATATATATATATATATATATATATATATATATATATATATATATTGCCTAAAATCTTGTAAACGGATATCCATTTACTAAAATTGTAACTTTGACCCAACCCAGCAGTCCAGGGCAAAGCATGACATGTTCGATGGCCCCTTAATAAACATGAGATATATTTATTCTAACACCACATACAAAAAGGAAGTAACATGTGATAATATAAAATGATTGCCACATTTACATCATTTTGACCACGGGAGATCCAAGGCACGTCATTAAGCAAAAAAGGAAGTAACATGGACAAAATCCAAGTTACATTTCATTAAGCAAATCAAAAAATCATATATAAATACTACATAATCAACATATCACTGAAAAACATCATCAACAAATCAATGAACAACAACATTAACATCAACTAAAATTCATTAAGCAGGTCAAAAATCAGCATATATTCAAATGATATTACATAATCAACAGTGACCCCTCTTTTTGCAGTGTAATCCAAGGCCACAACTCTAGCTGAGCGTACCCAACCCAACTAGCTGAGTAGTTGGAAGGCCCAAACTGTTTTTGTATAGACCCTTCCGTTATCCCGACAACTCCTCATCTCCTCTGATATGTTTAACACCTCCCTTAGTAATTAGAGTGATGATAACAAGTTTTTTTATTCCCTATTACATAATATTGATAAAATATTCATTTTTAAACACTCACCTAGTGATTATTAAAATTAAGAATTAAGAGCATTGAAAAGTTATACCAATCATAATTGTGTGACCTTTAAGAAGAGTTTAAAGACTCCTAAATTACTACAGAAACATCAACAAAAAAATAAATTGTTATGAAAGATAATGATAGTGGATGGATATTAAAATATTAACTGATATTACAAACTTCCATTTTTCAGATATGCTTTGCAATATTTCTTTTGATCCTGCACAACAGTGGATCTCAAAGCCAATAGAGTGTTAGATATATATTAAAGATGTTTACATATTAGATATGCTAAAAAATATTAGATAAATAACTAAATGACAATTGTATATAATGCCAAACCCTACTTTTTATATTAATATATTGCTCCCATTGATATAAATAATCTTTACAGCATTTGTCTCCTCTAAAAGCCTCTTTTTATGATAAAGTAATTGTTCCTCTATTTCATTGTTAAGTTACCTGGTTCATAGTTTTGTCCCCACAGTAGCCTAGGTTGACTAAATAAATAAGTTAAAAAACATACAAAAAGCCACAATTTTTAGAAAAATTCATGTTCAGAAAAGAAACACATTTAGAAAAAAAAACACAAACACACACACACAACAGTGTATTGTGCATACCAAAAATACTTGCTTGCGTCCACTAGCAAAAAGGAGTGGTATTGGTGGTTCCACCTATTGAAGGAAAAATGAAGAGCATGAAGAACTTTCTAGTGATGTCGTAAATAATCAAATATATTTGTTATTAGTAAAATTTATCTTTAGAAAGAAATTTCCAATGCAATATGTCCAGAAGACATACTGCTTAAGCACTTCACAACGATGTTAACATCACGATTACGTTTAGTAAAAAGACTTGAATCACTTAATCTAAGAGTAGAGAAGACATGCCAAAAATTAAATGTTATAAGCTGTAGAAAGAGCATACAATAAATTAACCAAAACAATTGCAGACACTTTGGCAAAAGTTATCTGCTGTTACATGGTGAATATGTTATGATTTTAAAGGCATGATAACACTATCTTGCTTTGTTGTTTGCTCTATTGAATGAATTGCAGAAAAGTGAAAACCATACATTAATATAAATTCATGCTCAAGAGAAAAAACATCAACCAATGCAAGAAGTAGAAGGAGCACACATTTAGTTAACCATGAAAATATGACGCGGTTTGCTTTATTTCACATTAGCTTGGGCCGGCTGTGGTGATGTATTGCAAAACACATATATTTATCCTATGTATTTGGTGTAATTTTTGTATAGTTTTGAGTCTTTTAGCACTTACTCTTGCTTCGTATGATATGTTTTTCCGAGAGGAGGTTCCAAAAGTCTCATATGGAATCATAGAACATTACTCAACATAAGGAATTGCATTTCAAGAGATCAAGTGGTATTTCATTAGCTTCAAAAGTGTTGGCAACTTTCAAGGAAGATCGACACACATTACTTAAATACTACATATTCAAATGAAGTGGAGTATCATACATGTTGCACTTTTTTTCCCTTCATTAATGTGTTGTTTGTTTTTCTAAAAAAAGGTCTGTGTAGGCTCTTTTGTCTGCGTCGGGCCGTGGCGGACCACACATAAACATTGCCCTCTGCATGCTGTTTGTTTTTTCGAAGACGTTTCATTAAAAAGCATCTACGCGAGCTCTTCTTGATGCAAACTTGGCCCAACCACTTCTAAGATCTTCTAAGTTCTGTAAAGGGTTAAACACCACTACCCACTGTCCACCACACCGCCTACCCCCACCGTCCACCCCCACCGTTCACCACCACTGTCCACCTCCACCACCATCCATACACACCACTAGTTTATTTTAGTAGTCTACGGAGGTTAAAAAACAAATAATCTTCTTTTGCAAATGTGGTCCACAGACCGCAGACATTTTACCTCTAAAAAACAAACATCACCTAAGTGACACAACATTATCAAAGGGAGACAATATGCAATGTACTTTTTTTCCATTAACAATGTTGTTGTCTCACTAGGTTTTTCTGGAAAGGTTTTAACAAGGTAGCACCTCAAAGCGTATTAAGGGGGCTGTTTGGAAAGTGCTCAACCAGTAAGTGCTAAATCAGTAAGAGGTCTGAAGGGGTAAGAGGCTCTGAACCAGTAAGTGTTGAACCAGTAATGATTGTTTGGTTGTATGACTGAATGGGTGTATAAAATGAATATTTTACCCCTTCCTCATTCCTTAATAATAATAATAATAATAATAATAATAATAATAATAATAATAATAATAATAATTACTTTCCCAAGCTTTATTCCTTATTATTCATACGAAGACCAAATTTTGAGCTTCATTATATTCAATACCCACACCTACCTTTCACCTACTTTCTCATCTTCATCATCATCTCCATTTATACATCTGAAAAAAAAGATCTCCATTCATATACACACCTACCTTTCATTATTCAATACCCAAAACCATAATCCATTTTCTCATTTTACAACCCAAATACACACACATACCGTAGAGAGAGAGGGAGAGGGTGGTGGTGGGAGGGACGGTCATGGCGGAGCTCACGGCGGAACCACCATACGCCGGCACATGGACCCTCTCAAACCCATGATCGGAAGATAGGAAGTCATATGCGTTCGGATCAAGCAACGGTTGATGTGGAGCTCAGGTCAATAGCTTCATCAGTGAACAAAGAAGGGTAGCAGGAGGGTATATTGGTCTTGTTTTTCATTCAACATCTTTCCTATGCTGAACCATTCAACTTTGATTGGAACCATTCAGCGGTTGGGTTTTGACAACCAAACACCTTAACCTCTGACCGACTCTAGGGGTGTAAACGAGCCGAGTCGAGCCCGAGCCTGACTGGGCTCGGCTCGGGCTCGTTAAGGTTTTGTGAAGCTCGAGCTCGAGCTCGGCTCGGTTCGAGCCTACAATCTTGAGCTCGAGCTCGGCTCGCTAGCATAATCCAAAGCTCGAGCTCGGCTCGGCTCGAGGTGATTTGAAAATCTCAAACGAGCTCAAAAGCTCGGCTCGAGCTCGCAAAAGCTCGGCTATAACTTAGGCTCGCGAGCCTGATCGCGTGTCGAGTGCTAATCAAAAACTATTTTAAAAACAACTCCTTAGCTACAAGGACTGCAGTATAGGGAGTAGGGTTGTCGAACCACGAGGAGTATGTGGTTAGTGTTAATAGCAATTTTAAATTATAATAATAGAAAAACTAACAAAATTATGAAGATTAAACTAAGGTGCTGCTTTGCTTGCAAGAAAAGATTGATTAAAGTTTGATTAAAAACAATAATATAAAGAAAACGGTCACTCCGGGTTTCTGATTCGGTAATTATCAAATGAATTCTGTTATTACCCTATATAGGAAATCACATAGACATGACTTTGTTTAAGTTGTTCGACCCAGCTCAGCTATCATAACATTAATTGCAAAGTTAAATTAATCCTAGTGCAAGAAAACCAAGATACGATAACAGAATGCAATAATATTAATTAACCAAACTGTCTAGATCAGTCAAACATACAATCAGACGCAAAGAACTTTAAAGTGTTCACAAAAATCTGATCCAAATAGCAAGTGTCAAACAGAAAACAAATGATAAAGTACCCAAATCGTTCACCCGGAGAGAACCGCGAGAAGACTAGCCACACATGTTGATCAAGATCGGCACATTTGATTCCCTGTGGCTCTTGTGCGTAGCCGTCGTAGAATAATCCTTTCATGCGTGACCTCCTGCTTCTTTTTATTCCATTCCCACCGTCATTAACCTACTCATAAGTGGGCTTCATGTTATTTTTTTCACCAAATTGAATCAGTCCAAGCCCTTCATCTCGTTCCTTTCCAACCCAACCAACTCACTTATAATTCAAAGCCCAATTAAAAAATTGGTGTGTGCATTCCGAACCTTCTTTAGCCATAATTCTCAATGAACCTACACAAATGTCAAAACAATATGTTTTTATTAAATTTCCGTAACACAACAACAATATTATTTACTAAAATAATGTTAAACATCAATGTTTTTAACATAAAATTAGGTAGCTTTAACCATGATTGCAAATTATAAATGTTTATTTCTCTCTTTCATTTTATCGTTTAAGCTCATTTAGTATACGGATACTTGCCAGACACAAATATACAATTAAATAACTAAAAACTAAGTAAAAAAGACATAATAGAAGATGCAAATGATACAAATATTAACACTTTAGAGGGGGCGTTCACCAACACATCACACCCCCACACTTATCTTTTTTCGTCTCGAAAAAATTATATTCACTCTGCTCAAAACATTATCACAGACTAGCACCCCAGTCGCTCCATCATACCTTAGCTAGGGTCCAAAGTCATACCCCATTTACAGATAAGCATTAGATGTGTTAATTCAGCAAGTCAAATTGATTTCCATTTAAAAACAGAATTAACCCGACTAAACCTAACATGCTTTCGGTTTTTATTCTCATGCAACACACCCCTCACAATTTTTCACTCCACTCGGTTTAATATCTGGACTAGCATGTAATGCGCTAGTATTATTCACTCAAAAACCAAGTATGCAACTCTGTTATCATAGGCTTGTATAACAATCACACCTCAACTATAGACAATGCACATATCTAAAGGACTTACGGGTTTTGGGCTTCGGGTAAAGGTAGGATAGATTTGGCTAACAATTGGTTTAAAACAAAGGTTTCAACACGCTTGAATGACCATCCTTATTCACTAAGCAACATAATACAATAATCACACAACTTTGGGCATATTTGACCCATAACACATACTTCTATTTTTTTCTTTTTTTTTTCTTTTTTTTCACTTTTTTTTCCATATATATATTTTTTTCTTTTTTTTTTCTATATATATTTTTTTTTCATTCACAACTTAAATATAACTCAATCACTTGAACAAACATAAACACAATGGATGTCATCAATTTATTACACACAGGTAAACAGGTCAATTTGGGTAATAGGTTTAATCAAATGAAAGGATATAGGCTCAACATGGGCTACTAAGGGTGATTTTAGGTAAACGGGTCAACACATAACAAATAAATGGGTATCAAAAGAAAAAGGGGAAACCTAAATTGCCTTTATCATCTATGTGCATATCTAGTCTACAACCTCGGCATGTATCAAATCACACAAGTTCTGCAACAGAGAAACATCTGGCCTACACTCAACAAATGAAAATATGTATGTATCAATCTATCATCTAGTAGGCTCAAGATCTCACCAAAGTAGGGAAATGGGTTACCGATGTGTGCATGTATTTATTACCAATAGCTTGTTAAACCTAGTCAGGCAATTCTAAACATTTTTCTTAAAAATTGCTGAAAACGGTTCATATTACTTTTCCACAAATTAGACCATGACTAAGGATCTACTGCCAACACAATCAAGAAACAACTGGTGTATACCGAAATAGCTGTTTTATGTCTGATTAGAATGTATTTTAAGAACAATTTTCAAGACACTTTCAATTTTTTTTAGAGACTCAAACATAAATAAAAATGAAATTTCCCCACCCCCACACTTGAACAACACATTGTCCTCAATGTGAGCTAGGAATAAAATAAAGAAGAAATAAATTAAAATACAACAGTAGAAGGAACAGACTCCCCTGGATATAGGCAGCGCGCATATGAGTCTCGTTCAGTTCCTCCCAATGCGACCGTATAGCATTTCATTCGCGGCCGATAAATAAACCTGAAAACTAAGAAACAAGAAAAAAAACAAAACAAACAAACCGGGATACCTGCAACATTAGTGATTTCCAAATTGTCCCTGCCCGAATGGAGATTGAGTACAGGCAGGGCAATCTATTCTTTTAGTTCAAACCATAGCAAGCAATCCCATGACTCCAACAAAAAATAAAACTGACTCGAACACAATCAAAAATAAAATAAAAATAAATAAAACAACTAAATATACAAAATATACAACAATCATACCTGATGTTCATTCATGGTGGTCTCAAAGAACATTTGCCCACCGAATTCCCAATGTATGTTCGGTAGTTGACATGTCGAATCTTTATCTTCTTTCTTATCTTTGACATGTCTGCAGGATCATTGCTGGGCCACTTCACTATACTCTGTCCAAGGTCTTCAATGCTCACCTTCCTCTTTTGCCCAGTCAAGCCATCATCTTCAACTTTGTCTATTTTCCTCGTAAATATGGACGGATGGCTAGGGTACACCATGGTTACTCGGTTCAGTGGTTCTTCAGCAGGTATGTCTACAAGTGGTTGTATGCACGAAGTCACGTGTACTTTAAGGCTTGTAGCTTCCTCTTCTAAGGCTTCCTCCATCACAACCTGGTCCACATGTACCTCTTCAACAACTTTTTCAGCCACATCAGCATTAACCACATCTGGTTCAACTGTCACATCTTCAAGTGCTAATTCTTCTGCCAGTTGACCAACCTGCTTAAACAATGCCTCCACAGTTTTGTCTCTAACCTCATTGTCCTTTTGAATCCCCTTAACATCTTCCTGGATAGCCTTTACATCTTCCTGAACAGCCTTTACATCTTCCTTGACAACCTTTATGGCCTCTAAGATTGCATTCAGTTGAGCATTGCTTCCCTTTTCACTGTTCTGTTGCGGTTGATAATCATAGTCAACACTCTGGCCTCCATTAACAATTGGATCAGGATTCGTGTAGTAACATGTAGTTTGTTTCCTGGATTGGTAGATGTTTGGCTTGTGGTATCTTTGCTGAAAGTTCTGATATTGTGGCCAATAATAAGAGGATGATAGGTGTGAGCTTTCAGGTTTTTCTAGCCCAAAGATAATACGATCTTGTCGTGCCTTATATGCTTCAACTCTTTGACGGGCCACTGGGCAATCACGCATCACATGATATGGGCTCTCGCAACAACCACATGCATCATAATCTACCCAATTCATCCTAAATTCAATTTCCCTGCAAAGACTAACACACCCAGCGTAATCTGAACAAAATAGAAAAAAATACAAGACAAGAAAAAAAAAATTTTGGTTTTTTTTTTAATTTGAAAAAATAATAAAACTAAAAACACTAAGCGCACGAACTCCCCGGCAACGGCGCCATTTTGTTCGCGTGTCGAGTGCTAATCAAAAACTATTTTAAAAACAACTCCTTAGCTACAAGGACTGCAGTATAGGGAGTAGGGTTGTCGAACCACGAGGAGTATGTGGTTAGTGTTAATAGCAATTTTAAATTATAATAATAGAAAAACTAACAAAATTATGAAGATTAAACTAAGGTGCTGCTTTGCTTGCAAGAAAAGATTGATTAAAGTTTGATTAAAAACAATAATATAAAGAAAACGGTCACTCCGGGTTTCTGATTCGGTAATTATCAAATGAATTCTGTTATTACCCTATATAGGAAATCACATAGACGTGACTTTGTTTAAGTTGTTCGACCCAGCTCAGCTATCATAACATTAATTGCAAAGTTAAATTAATCCTAGTGCAAGAAAACCAAGATACGATAACAGAATGCAATAATATTAATTAACCAAACTGTCTAGATCAGTCAAACATACAATCAGACGCAAAGAACTTTAAAGTGTTCACAAAATCTGATCCAAATAGCAAGTGTCAAACAGAAAACAAATGATAAAGTACCTAAATCGTTCACCCGGAGAGAACCGCGAGAAGACTAGCCACACATGTTGATCAAGATCGGCACATTTGATTCCCTGTGGCTCTTGTGCGTAGCCGTCGTAGAATAATCCTTTCATGCGTGACCTCCTGCTTCTTTTTATTCCATTCCCACCGTCATTAACCTACTCATAAGTGGGCTTCATGTTATTTTTTTCACCAAATTGAATCAGTCCAAGCCCTTCATCTCGTTCCTTTCCAACCCAACCAACTCACTTATAATTCAAAGCCCAATTAAAAAATTGGTGTGTGCATTCCGAACCTTCTTTAGCCATAATTCTCAATGAACCTACACAAATGTCAAAACAATATGTTTTTATTAAATTTCCGTAACACAACAACAATATTATTTACTAAAATAATGTTAAACATCAATGTTTTTAACATAAAATTAGGTAGCTTTAACCATGATTGCAAATTATAAATGTTTATTTCTCTCTTTCATTTTATCGTTTAAGCTCATTTAGTATACGGATACTTGCCAGACACAAATATACAATTAAATAACTAAAACTAAGTAAAAAAACATAATAGAAGATGCAAATGATACAAATATTAACACTTTAGAGGGGGCGTTCACCAACACATCAGAGCCCAATCGTTAAGGCTATAACTTAGGCTCGGCTATAACTTAGGCTCGGGCTCGGGTTCGGGCTCTAGCTCGTTAAGGCTCGATTAGGCTCGCGAGCCCAATCGATCTTTGTATCTAGGGCTCGAGCTCGGGCTCGATAACTAAACGAGCCATATTTCAGGCTCGGGCTCGGGCTCGTTAAGGCTCGGCTCGTTCGAGCTTTTTCCCGAGTCGATCCCGAGTCGATCCCGAGCCGTTACGTGTCATTTACACCCCTAACCGACTCAGAGGTTAACTCTGAATGGAGCCATTCAGAGGTGAACCAAACAGCCCCTAAGTTGATAACTAAAAGGGAATGTTATAAATATATATTATTGTGGTTATCAGTGCCTAATATAGATTCGGCTTCTTCTCAAAGTTTTCTACTCCAATATTAGCAGTCCAAGGACCATTACGATCAAACCCCAATAGTACAAGGTCCAAAACCCTCAAAGATAAACTATTTTGAGTCCAATATAACTTAGTCATCCTCTAAAGTCTAAAGCATTTACCTTCTTATACACACAAAACCCTACCCGCCTCTCATTTTTAAAGCATACGAACCCCAACCACTAACAAGAACCTTTTAGTCATCACGAACACGAACGACTGAAAGGAAGACAAATAAATGAATATTTAGTCATCACCATGGGAAATGGAAACCCTAAATTACTTTAAACCTTGACTGAGGAATTTTGTGCCAAAAAAAAGCTCTGGATATTCAGACATGGAGGTTTTATATCTAGACATCCCCTCCACAGCCCGTGGAGGCCTCCACGGGACATGGAGGGCCAAAAATTAGAAAATGGCGGGACGTGGGGTCTCCATGGGTCGTCCATATGCTTACCAATGATTGGCAATGATTGGTAGTGAGTAGGAGC
Organism: Ambrosia x helenae; assembly: GCA_030844895.1. Classification (NCBI taxonomy): domain Eukaryota; kingdom Viridiplantae; phylum Streptophyta; class Magnoliopsida; order Asterales; family Asteraceae; genus Ambrosia; species Ambrosia x helenae. The sequence continues at coordinate 27,711 of JAUTDX010001982.1, forward strand.
TGTGAAAAAAAAGTGTGGGTGTTTAAGATGGGTTAGAGATGTGAAAATGAATGACGGGACGTGGGGTCTCCACGGGCCGTCTATATGCTTACCAATGATTGGTGATCATTGGCAATGATTGGTAGTGAGTGGGAGTTGTGAAAAAGAAGTGTGCGTGTTTAAGATGGGTTAAAGATGTGAAAATGAATATTTGTTTTTTTTTATAAATGTTTTTTTTGTTATTTGTATAAAATGATTTTTTTATATGGATGTTATTTTTAAAAATAAATAGAATTATCCTTATAAAATGATATAATAGTCGTTGCGTAAACATTAACGTTTTATGTTGCCGAACTAAACAAAACCCAAGATACGAACAATAAAACAAAATAAAGCATAATATTCAAGCATTTACATAATTAAAATTGTTAATACAATAATAATATCCAAATAAACAAACAACTAGTCATCGTGCCCCTGAGACGCACCGGACGTACCGGCCTGCTGACTGCTGGACGCCCCACCCTGATCAGTACGCGGTGACGATCCCCACGACCGGAATACCCCCCGCTGTATTCCTATGAGGGTAGGCAGCGATGTACTCGGCAAAACACCTATGCAGGGCAACCGGCCTACCCCTGAGGATGCAGTACAAATAGAAAAGGTCGATTTGCGACACCCTTTCGTTACAGGTACACCGTCCAGCAATAGACCAGGTAATCATACGGTGTATGTAACAAATAAAAGGGCCCCGAATGTTACTGGCCCTATCCAACCTGCATAGGATAATAATAATAATATTATAAAAATTTCGGCAAAGTTTCCTCTGTTTTTGTACGAACCAGACAACACAAGTCGTCTACAAAACGCTTCAAACATTTATAAATTCATAACAAAACGTCGGGACTATGAAACAAAACGCCTAAACTATACTAGTTGGTCGTAACCTGGCCAAATGTATAGTTTGTGTGTGCCCATGCTTGCACAAACATTTCTTTATAATCTTTAAGCCAAACTTCATACATGTATTCATAAACCACTGTAAAAAATCTGGACTAGGAGATCTACACAATCGAGCCCAAGACTGCAAAAATATATTCCAATCTTCTTTTGAAAATCCTGCTTTATAATACTTTGCAATATTTTGTTGAATATACCACCTGCATAGCAATAATAATAATAATAGTAATAGTTATAATAATAATAATAATAATAATAATAATAATAATAATAATAATAATATAATAATAATAATAATAATGGTAGCAGGTGTTTGGTAAGAGTTACTTTGCTAAACTATATTTAAAAGCTTTATATGTTTTAAGTAATCTTGGTATTTTAAAAAATTAAAGTTAATCGGTGTGTAACCAAGGGAGTGATTGATCTGAATATTTCTAATATTATTGTCCATCTTATTACGTTTTGAAATAACAATATATAACTTATTTTGAGGTGTTCATGTCTAAAATTCTTATATGTCAAATAAGTTTAAGTAAACAATTTTAAGAGTTGTCTACGTCGAATTGCTTCATTCTGAAAACAAGTTTATGTTACGTCTCTAAGATGTTTGGTAATTGGTAGTTACAAAACCAATTTAATGGTTAATCAATTGTAGCATATACTTCACTAATGTAATTGATTACTATATGACACTCACAAAACAATCCTGCCATTAAGGATAACATTAAACTTTTTTATGATATTTTTCAAGTAAACTTGACCCTTTTCAAGTTAAGTATGTATTTCTTTTGTAGATTACATGTTATTTCTATGTATTGCAGCTACTAAAGTTCTCTCACTAACATGAAAATAGTGTTTATCTCTTAATGTGAGTATCTATAATTAGAAAAATGAAAAATATAATGAAGTTTCTATATATGTAGGATTGCAATGAGTCTATAGTATAAGTTACTGTATGACTTTCAAAAGTAAATTAGTCATTAGCACTGACAATGCTATTGTTGTGATGTTTGTGATCGTAAGTCTATTAACTTTTGGTTGGATAGATGAGTCATAGACTAGCGGAGATTCCCTAACATTGTTTGGATTGACAACTGAGAAGTGTAGTTTTATTACTTCTATAAGGCTAAACATTACCATAAGTTACAAACTATGTTTGACTTATACAAAGTCAATAGTACATAACTTGCTTACAATACATAATAACAACATTAACTTGCAAAGAATGACTGTTAGAGATTATTAGACGGACATCCAAATTTCGTACAACAGTAGAATGACTGTTTTACAACTCTGTTAATTTAAAGTAATACATCCAACCCTTATCTTTCAAATATATAATTTGTAAGTTACCACATTCTTGAAATTCATTAGTCCTTTAATGATTTGGTTGCAACCGATTACACAATGGGTTCATATCTGATTCTACAAATATATAGTTGTTCATATATATATTTTCCAAGTTACAAATAAAGAATCTTATACTGTTCGTTGTCATCTACCATATTAAGTACTACTATCGAACATATAGGTGTATGTATGTTATAAACTGGCATGTTATATGGTTTTTCGTTTGACTTGGGGATTTGCCGTGTGTACACACAGGACTCTAACCTAGTTAGTTATTGAATTAAGTATAAAACTAAAATGAATATCTTGGAATGAATTAAAGAAGATTTGGAGGATTGTCATGGGTTCATGTACCAAATTCATGAATGCATTTAAATGAGTGTTAAGAGTATGTGGTGTGGTAGAGGCAAGGTTTGGGAGGACTTACCGTCATGTCAGCAAATTGTGGGCCCTCCTCTAATGATGACAACATAAGGACTACTTAAGAGTGTGGGGGTAGTCCTCCACTCCCATTGGTTCATATTTGCTTTTTTATTTTAAATTGGCCCACCATTTTATTTTAAGATGACAACATTGGCCCATCATTTGAAACCCACCAATCAACATCACCGTCTTGAATGGCCAAGATTGGACGGATGAGGGACAGCAGGGGCGGTGTTGGCTGCCCTTAGACGGGCTGGACGGGCTTAAGCCGCCCCTCACACCACATAGTCTAAAGAGTTTAATAAATTTAATTAATAGCCAAACTTAAATTGTATTTGGAAATTGCATGCAGAAACGAGAATGATACAATTGGGCTTCAATATGTCAAGTGGGCTGAAATTATTAAATGAAATCATGGATTTCAATAAGGAACTAAAAGTGTCACGTGGGCTGAGTCGATGGTCTCGTGAATGGGCTGCTAAAAAGATAGTCGGTGTAGATGATTAAAGGGGAGGATCACACAAAAATAAGGATGGCAATAGGACGGGTATCGCTAATCCCAACCCCATATCTGGTTAACAAAACTTGTCTCATACCCGGCCCGAAACCCGTCGGGTATCGAGGATACTAGTGGGTTTCGGGTAGGGGTGCAAACGAGCCGAGCCGCTCGCGAGCTACTCGAGCTCGGCTCGGTAAAAAGCTCGAAACGAGCCGAGCTCGAGCCTAAAACAAAGCTCATTTATTTATCGAGCCCGAGCTCGAGCCTGACATGTGAAGCTCGTTAGGCTCGTCGAGCCTTATCGAGCTTAGTGTATTATTATTTATTTAAAATATTAAATAATATTTACCACTCATTTAAATTTTTTTAGTAAACGAGCCGAGCTCGAGCTTCACTTATCGAGCTCACGACTCTAAACGAACTATTATTTATATCATTTTTATTTAATATATTAATAAATGGATAATAAACGAGCCGAGCCCGAGCCGAGCTCGAGCTTGTGAAATTACCAACGAACCGAGCTCGAGCTTTGAAAACAAAGCTCGAATCAAGCCGAGCTCGAGCTCTTATAAGTTAATCGAGCTCGAGCTCGAGCCTGGTCGAGCTCGGGCTCGCCTCGTTTGCACCCCTAGTTTTGGGTATACTCGTGGGTTTCAGGTTTCGGGCATAACATCGGATATCAACGAGTAAAAATCAATGTATGTGGAGTTTGAAACCAATACGAAAGGCTGGAATATAATAAAAATAGTAGGCTACTACCATCAATTAGTATGAACATGTATTTGTGTATTAGAGCGGTTACACCCCATAATTTCCTCTCCTTCTATGTTCTTAGCTATAACAAGACAAAAGTAAGAAAAAGCATATATGAAGTAAAAAAAAAAAAAACCTTGTATTTATTTCCTTTTAAAATCGTTGTATAATAAGAGAGGTTAAATTGTATGTTTTGATATGATGTGGTCTTCATGTTCAATTGGCAGAAATCAATGTTCTTCTATTAATATACTTGTCTTAAAACTATTACACTGAAAAACTAACCAACAAAGAAAGAGAATACTTACAGTTTGAAACTTTGAATGTCGGATGAACAATTTGGTGAAGTAGATGGTGATTATGGTTTGAATGCCAGTAAATGGCCATATATAATTGGGTAACGGGGTGAGTAAACAGACGTATATAATTGTTAATCGGGGCGGGTAAATGGGCATAGATAATCGAGTAAACGGGCATAGATAATCGAGTAAACGGGTATAACTTAAAATTCCATACCTGTCCCAAATTTTCAAAATAAATCCCATACCCGACCCCATACCCGGTTACCCAAACCCATACCCGTCCCATATGTATCGGGTATCGGGTTTTCCCGTTGGGTTCGGGTTCTGTTGCCATCCCTACACAAAAATAAAGGGGAGGTTGACGGCAACAGCTTTGAGGAAGGATTTGCACAACAGTTTGGCGATGCACACGAACAAAATGCAAGGCTAAATCTTTTTTTAACTTCATTTAGGAATCTTTTGTAACTTCCTCTAGGCTTACGGTTCGTTTAGGTTTCACATTTTTTCAGTATTGGATCTTATTTTCATTTGATGACAAACATTTAAATCTGATTGATGCATTAGTTAATTTAAACAAGTTCTTTGTGTTTCGAGTTTTTTTCTTTACAATTCCATTCGGTTGATGACAAAACCTAAAAGCGGGTTGGGTGACTAAAGAGGGTTGACTTGACACTTACAAATTGGGTAGTTAATAGGGTTTGATGAAAAAAACCTGTGTTGATTGATAATTAACTAATTTCCGAAACCATATCTATGTGGTTCTCAAGTAATTAACTGATTTTATGTGAAACCTAGTTACTAAAGTTTAGGGGATATGTTTTATTGTTTTCTAATAAAATTGAAGTACTTAACTTTCTCAATTCCATAATATAGAATATATAAATATAGAATACATAATAGGAAGCACAATTTAATAGCATAAGCTATTAATTAAAGATGCATCAACCATGGATTATAAACGTCAACAATTTCAAAATAGTTATTCTTGAATCTTATAAATCTTAAATAACTGCAGGGTGAAGCAAGACCGATTTGATATGATTTATCATTTCTTCCCCAGCATGAGTGAAGCCATCATTGAGTTTATAAAGGACATCACACACACGTGCAAGGTTGATTACAGGCATAAGTAGAGGAAATGGGATTTGCGTAGGCCTGAGAGACTCTCGATTTATCACTTTCCATTCTTCTTCAACCTTTTTCAAGATAAATTCACATGCTTCCTTCTCAGTTGCACCAGTTTCCTTTTGGTAGCATTCGATACTTGAAGCAACATGACCTCTTTCTTGTTCCGCCTGAAAGTTATCTCTCACATATTAGTATCAATTAGTAATCATGATCAATTACTTGAATCAAGAACGTAGTACCTTGTGTGTGACGATATCATTCATAAATCTTACAATTAAAGCTGAAGCCTTAACAATAGGCGGATATGTGGCGACCCATTTAAAGGTATCCTCAGTGATCATATCACTCATACCAACATAGGATCTCGCTATTACGAACCCATAGGTGCTAGTCACCACTGAAACAGACATGTACTCTTCTAGAGTTGGCATATACTCCTCTTTTAACCATTTGGCTTCCACTAAGAAGTTTCGGGTCAACTCTTTTGCCTGTTTCCCAACCATAGTATTCTTTTGTTAATTATATATGCAAGACTAACATTTATAAATTAAATTAATGTAATATACCATTTCCTTCACATAGTGGATCTGGTATACTTTTCCTTCCTTTTCAAGTACTTCCTCCATTTCTTGGTGAAGATCCAAAAGTTGTTGATATATTTGTTTCATATAGTCGGGAAGCATATCCAAGCAATTTATTGACCATCTACATGGTATAAAATTTGCAGTTAATGATTATACTAATTAACTCATTAAAAATGCAAAGCAAACTAATTTCACTCATCGAACGACCGTTTGAAGGTTAGGGCTTGCGTCATAGCCCCTTCAAATGGACGTTTAAATTTTTCGTCGAATGACTATTTTGAGTTTGGTGCGGTGGATTTGAGTTTGGGAGTGGCATAGAATTAGTAGATCCCTATAGGAATGCTACATACATACATACATACATACATACATACATACATACATACATACATACATACATACATACATACATACATACATACATACATACATACATACATACATACATACATACATACGTGCATGCATGCATGTGCATGCATGCATGCATGCATACATACATACATACATACATACATACATACATACATACATACATACAGACAGTTGAGTACCTTTGCACAGCATCAGTAAAGATCTGGAGTTCTTCGTAAGTTCCATAATTATCAAATGTGTCATCTAAAACGACTAACCAGATGCATGTTTTGAGAAGGAACATCCTAGTACGAGAATGCTGAGGCTCAAAATAGATTGCCAGTATCCAAAAATAAACTTCTATCAATCTGTCTCGAACATAAGGTAGTTTGTTTCCCAGGTCTAAGTCCTTCCACCATCTGACACAAATGATCAACGAGACATCATCAAAACACATATAAAACTTAACTTAGATTAACCCTATGCAAGCTACGTACTTGCAAATTTCACTAAGCTCCTTCTTGTGCATTGATTGAAGAACATTAAAATCGGACTTTGCAAGCTTCAATAAGGCCTCATTATAGGAGTCTTCCTGTTGGTACATAGGTATGTAACGTACAGCCTCTAGCCTTGGCAACCTTTTTCTGAGTGGTTGCTTGAGTGCTTGTTGTATTTGGGTTCTTAATAAAGTGTCACAAGAAGGATCCTTTGCTATGATAGCAAGGTGAGTTTCCGTGAACTTGAGGGCTTTATCTAGTACTTCTTCGCCTTCTACCATCATAAATGATGCTTCATACAAAGCAAGCATTCCTTGAGCATCATCACATAAGGATTCCTTAAAATTTCCTTTCTTATCTGTATGGTTTTTGAATATTTCTGTAACATAGACACATAGTTATCTTAAAGAGGGCATGAGCACGGGCGTAGGCACATACTAGGCTACGGATTTGACCGAACCTGTAGCAAAGACATAGTATTATATATACATGCATTTTGACATCGCACCCGTAAGAACCTTTACACTGAACCCTTAGAAACCTCAATACCGAACCTTTAAAAAAGTTGACACCGAACCTTAGAAAATTTGACAGCTATCCTTGACCCAAATTTTCAATTAAAACGAATAACTTCATATGCTCACATTCTATTAGAAAAAAAAAAAAAAGAGCCCATTAACTCATTTAAACTTCATCCCACATTCATTTAAAAAAAAATAACCGTTAAACCTACCACATAAACAATTTAAATCACATTATAAAAAACCCAACCCCATCAACTATACATTGTGCAAAACGCAATCAGCGTCCAAGAGCAGGTTGTTGTTGTTAACGCCCTCGACGAACCTTGCCGATAATAGCAACTTTAATGAATTTCTATTATTCACTTTTAATATCAAATGATTTAATTTGTATCAATTATTTTCTTTTTAATTTGATTTTTGCTATTTTTATTATGTGGCCAGACCCAAACCGCTTAACCAGAACAGACTGAAAAATCCAAACTAATATACTGTCGTTCATCCGTCCCTAAAAAAATTGAATCCATAAGGAAAAATGTCCTGGCTATGCCACTGGGCATGAGATATCATGTTAAAGTACCATTGTGAAGGAGTTATAAGTTCCAAACTTGTAGCCTAGCTTGTAGGTCGTTACGAATTACCTGATGAAACGTTGAAGCCTTGTTGTCGAAGTAGCCGAAACCAAAGAGAAATATTTTGAAGGTTGTTATGATCGACCCCATTTTCGCCATATGTAACATAGCTATATTGCAAGGCTTCCTCAATGACCTCTTCGAAATGATAAGCTATTCCAAGACGTTGAATTACATCAATAAGTTGTATCAACTTCATATGCTGCATAGATTCATTTGAGGAAAGTTTGATCATTAGCTCTTTTCTTACTTCTTCTTTAAGCTCTTCAACAACTTGTTTCTCCATCACTAGATCTTCTTGCTGCATGCACGTAAAAAAAGAACTAATAATAAGATGCTTTTCCTCATCATAAATATTAAATGAATAACTAAGCAAGCAAGCAATTGTGATATATATAGAACCTCATCATGTGTAAGAAATTGGTCGGCCCATATGCTAGGATTGAACTTCACACTCTTGCGAATAACAACTGGTGGTGGCGCGGAAAAGGAAGCACTTGAAACCGGAAAGCTTGTCATCTCAAACTTTCTAAGGGTGACAGGCGTGTTGTAAATTTTGAAATCAAGTGAAGCAAATATATAGACATTAATGCAAGTTGTTTGTGTGCTCCAAAAGGAAAAAAATATACATATAAACGCCCCCAATATTACAATATTTAAAAGATAATATATTCAATCATCATCATAATCATATCTTCTATAATTGCATATATAATCATCTTCTAGAATATTTCTTGGCTTTATTTTATTCTTTTGTATTTAATGTATTTATTTGTTTCCATGTATAGTAATTGTAACAATTATTATATAATGTTAAATCTCTATCTCTCTTGATTAAGAGAGAATTCCTTTCTCACAATATTCAATTCATTCATTCATTCAATATATTTAAATCTCATGGAATTGAACAGCTATGTCTAAGAATCCTCCTTTTTATTTCTCACTTTTGCTCACATATGTTTTTCGATCTTTTTACCACCAACTCCATTTATTTCCATCTTCACACCATGTGCCACTAACTACTCCCACAAAACAACTCACAAACAACTCAAATCAGGGTTCAGCTCGTGCTTTTTTTTAGTCGGGTATGTGATCCGACAACCATCTTCGTTGTCGGTAACCCAAGAAAGATGATGGTGGATTGGTAGGGGCATAAACAAGCAAATTCGAGCCTGAGCTTTGCTCATGGAGACTCCGCTTATGACTTTTTTTTACCTGGCTTGATTATTTCTTAACTATATATTTAGTTATGTAATTATATATGTTTTTGACCATTTGCATATATATTTTTAATTAGAGTAAATGGCCAAATTCGTCCATGAGGTCTGGTCAATATTGATAAATCCATTCAAAATAAGAATTTTTGACACCTGAGTCACTAAGGTTAGAAATCTAGTGCTAAATCCGTCCAATTTTCAAACTCTGTTAAACACCAAGGTTAAATCAAGGACACTTTGATCATTTCCTATTTCTTACATGCCAAATTCGTCCATAAGGTTTGTTCCAAATTAAAAGGTGGGACTGGTGGAAAGAATAAATTCATGTGAGATTATTATTAGCCAACAATAAAAAGGTGAGATTATTAAAATCCAATTTCCTATTAATAAACAACAGAACAACTAAAGTTTAAATTTAAATTTTATTATTAACGCCCTACGATAAGGTTGTTGGGTTTCAATTTTGTTAAAGTATTTGTAATAACTATTGAAATGTTAGTACTAACGCTCAGTTGATTCTATTGTTGTTGCCAGTCACCCGGGTTCAAACTCGGTCTCAAGCATTTTTTTTATTTAGTTCATCTTCTTTATGTTACATATATTTTAGCAAATCAAATCTCCTTTTAATTATTTTAAATACTTATAAGCCTTCAAAAATTCCCAAAATTTTATAAAATCATATTTAGACCCAAAATAAAATTTTACATATTGTTATTTTTGAAAATATATTTTTAATCATATTTAATGTATTTATCTTGTTTAAATCATATATAATTCATTATACATTAATCATATTTAAGGTATTTATCTTCTTTATGTTACATATATTTCAGAAAATCAAATGTATTTTTAATTATTTTAAATATTTCTAAGCCTCCAAAAATTCCCAAAATTTTATAGCATCATGTTTAGACCCAAAATAAAATTTTACATATTTTATTTCCGAAAGTATATTTTTAATCATATTTAATGTATTTATCTTGTTTTAATCATATATAATTCATTATAAATCCGTTTTGGACTGTTTTAGCAATAAAAGAAAAACGTTAAGGGGTTGGCTAAATGCACCCCCTCTAATTACTATTTGCACTCCCTTTCCAAAAAAAATATTTTACATATTTTCAAATTTCATCCCTTTAATTATAAAACAAATTAATTAAAGCATATACTTTTATTATTTGAGTCATTAAATAGCATATACTTTTTTTTAAAAACCGGTCCCAACCCGACCCAACAGCTCGATTTGGAATAGGTTTTGGTTTCTGGATCGTAGACCGGGTTGAAAACCGGTTCTGGGGGGAAACCGGTTTAAAACCGATTTGAAATAAAACCCGGTTTGAAAACCGGTTCTTGTACAACCCGAAAAAAAAAACCGGTCCAGAAACCGGTTTTTGACCGTTGGAAAACGGCTCTATAGCCGTTGGAGCCAAAAAAACTAGCCGTTTTTTTTTTTTTTTTTTTTTGTATTTTTGACCCACAATCATACTATAAATACCCCTTAATGTTTAGGATCAATCACACCATCAAAAACACTCTCTAATCTTGCATTCTCCATCTACTTTCTCACAAATCACTCTCTACTTTCAAAGAAAAATGGCATCTTCACAACCACCAACTCCTAAAAGCCAAACCGGTTCGCACGAAGTTGGTGCTTCTTTATCCCAAGCCACGGTTGTTAAGGTGGTTCCCACAAAAAGAAACCCACTTGTTTGGAAACACTTTGATTTATGTGTTATGACTTTTGGTCCAAACAAGGCGAGATGCAAATATTGTTCGGCTTTGCTTAAACATGATGCTAACTCGACCTTGAGAGACCACGTGGAAAAACCATATTGTAAAATTTTGAAAGAACAAAAAATTTCTCAAGGTGGAGCCTCGATCACACAAGAAGGCGACTTGTTTGTGTACAACTTGGAAGCGGTTCGCGAAGAAATGGGGAATTTTGTCATACAAGAAACGTTGCCTTTCAATCATTTTGACAACCCACGTTTGACGAGGCTTATTCAACGAACACTTCAACCAAGATACACACATGTAAGTCGTGCTACTCTTAGACGTGATTGTTTAAAAAGATGGAAACAAGCAAAAAATGAATTAATTAGTTATTTTGAAAATTTAGAAACCGGTGTTAACTTAACAAGTGATGTTTGGTCCGCACCACACGGTTCACCCGACTCTTATATTTGTGTAACGGCCCATTGGATTGAACCGTCTTCTTGGCAAATGATGAAACGAACTATTGCGTTTCGATTGTTTGATTACCCTCACACCGGTACAAATATTTTTAATATGATTGACAAAGTTATTCGAACGTTTAAGTTAGAAAACAAGATTTTATCAATATATTTTGATAACGCGTCGAATAATACCGCGGCAATCACACAATTAAAATTAAAATACCAACCTATTTGTGAAGGGGTATTTTTTCATAGTCGTTGTGTCGCACACATAATCAATTTGGCCGTTCAAGATGGTCTAAAACTTATTGAAACACAAAGAGAAGGTTTTCGAAGAATGTTACGCGATATATATAGCAACAACACAAGGCATGCTAACTATATAAATTTTTGCAAAAGTGTGAATGCCATTTGTTTGGGTCCGAATTGGGATTGTCCAACAAGATGGAGTTCCACTTGTAACATGTTCGAAAAACACGTTTTGCAAAAAGGTAGTTTAAATGCATTTCATGAAATTTTGGTTAGTCGGGGAAAAGCGGCACCATACCACCATTTGAATTGGAATGTTATTGAAGTTGTTTCGGAAATGCTACAAGTTTTCAAAGCTTCAACCACCGCTTTGTCGGGAGTTTATTATCCCACAAGTTGTATAACACTTCACAAGTTATATAACATGACTAGAAAATTAGGGGAAATGGAATGTAGAGGTAGTCCATACAAAGAAATGGCGGCAACTATGAAGGAAAAATTTAGAAATTATTTTTCGAAATTACCGCCGGTTTTTACTTGTGCATCCGCTTTAAACCCATGTTACAATATAGGGGGGGTAGAAAATATAATTGAAAATATTTGTGACGAGTTGGGTTTGAACTCGGTAAAAGAACCACTTTTTTCACAAGGTATGGTAGCAAGATTTAACAAACATCTCACGGATATGTATGATGTTTATTTTGAACGTTATGGTCAAATGTCGTCCATTCAAACGCAATTGAGACAAGCTTCTCAAAATGTAAACGATTCGGACATGTATTTATACAATTCTTTGTTGGACACATCTAATAAACGTGCACGAGGTAACACTCCTAGTAGCGAACTTGGGAGGTATGGTGCCGAAAACTATTTACAAGGTTTGACTCCCGATGAATTTAAAAATTTTGATGTGTTGGCTTGGTGGAAAAGTAAGGAAAATCAATTTCCGGTCTTAGCCGCCATGGCCTGAGATTTACTAACCGTCCAAGCTTCCACGGTAGCTTCAGAATCCGCTTTCTCTATTAGTGGCAGGGTCATTTGGATACGTAGGATGCGACTAACTCCACCTTCGGTAGAGATGGCGATTTGCTTGAAGGATTATTTGGATGCGGCGGAGAGGGTGCAAAACATACGCTCACTTGAGGGAGAACTTGAATATGAAGGCGAAGTGTACGAGGACGAGGTCAACGCGGACTTAACCGAACCAATGTCCGAATATGAAGCCGAAATGGATGAATGGATATGAAGCAACGCCGGTTCGGGTGAAGATTAGACTATGTTTGAAGACTTATTTCGTTTAAGAAGACTTATTTTGTTTAAGACTATGTTTTTTAAGATTATGTTTTCTATTATGTTTGATGTTATCTTTGGATTCCTTTATGTTTCGATGTTTTTTATCGTGTTTTTTAATCAATGAAATCGTATTTTTAAGTTACATTTGTGTTGATAATAATTTGTAGTGTTTAAAGTGTTCAAAAAAAAACTGCAGTAAAACAGCAGCAGCAGAGTAAAAAAAACCGGTTTTTTTTTTGCCTTTGACCGGTTTCTGACCGTTTTTTTTCCGGTTTTTTTAAAAACCGGTTTCCAACCCGAGTGGAACCGGTTGGTATCAATGGTCCCTTTCGTCTCCAAAAACCGGTTTGAGAACCGGTTCGGTTTTAAAAAAAACCGGTTTTTTCGTAGCCTCAAGAACCGGACCGGTTTTAAAACTGGACCGGTTTAAAAAAAACGGTTTGTACATGTCTACTTTAAGATACTCAAAAGTTAAGAACTAATTTTATTAATAACCCTAAAATGAGGGTAAAATAATCATTCATACACTATTTACACTTTAATACTCTATATTAGTTACACTTTAATTCCCTAATTTTTAGCTAGTAGTTAAATTTTTCTCTCATCACCTACAAAATTATAATTCTTTTATTTAATTATATCTTAACTTTAAAACTATTGTATTTTAAAAATATTCAAACATACCATGATGACCTACTCATTTTTGTTGACGTTTAGATGTTTGTCTTAGTCGGTATCGATGTGTGGATTGAAATGTACAAGAAAGAAATGCCTTTTGTACAAGTGATCATTGCCTTAGCATACGGATATTAAACACTAATTGAACTAATTTCCCCAAATGCAATCTACATGACGAGTTTAGTTTAGTTGTTTATATAGATTATATGTTTAAAAAGCTAACTAAATATTATACAATTGTTTTTTATTATCATAATTTTTAGTGTGTTGATATTAACAGTATTATGATAATTATAACTGACCACACATTTTTTTAATCATAAAAATAACTCATGCATCGATAAGTTTATATAGATTAGAAGGTTATAAGTTAATATAATGTTATATAGTTGTTTTTATTATCATAGTTATGAGTTACCGATATTAACAATACTATGATAATTGTTATTAAACAATTTTTTTTATCATAAACACAACACAAGAAAAATCTTGTGGATATTCTCAATAAAGTTTCCTATTTTTGAACTTCTTTTTACAAGTTTAACAGCATAAAATATAAAAGCATGCCAAACATTTTTTAAATAATTGATTAAACATTTTATTATCAACAAACCTTCTTAGTTTAAAGGGGTGAAATTTTTTATAGTAATTCAAGCGGGAAACAATTTTTAAATTTAAACTCTAAAATGCGCTACTAAAGTTTGTCTTATAAATACATAATAACACACACCTATTTCATTTGCTAAAAAATAGCCATGGATCCAAATCTAACTTCAAAGGATGAAGTTTCTAAGGTTGATTCTTTTTCATTTATAGTTTTCATATTTTATATAATAGTTAATATTATATATGAATCTAATATTTTAACATGTTTTTTATAAACATCAATACATATATGATTTTATTTTTAACAATTTTGGTGTTCCAAATTCATTTCAATGAGAAACATACTGATTTGAACAAACCAATAGCCGTACACGCGTCTAATATTATATTTTTTTTAAAGTTTGGCTTTTTGTATATCTCTTATATTGACATGTTTGTTATATCATGCGGTATTCCGTACGTAATTTTATTGCATGATGATGGTGATAGTAGTGTTGAGGTTATTTGTTATGATGCAATGTTGAGTCTCTACAAGTCTAATCTTCAACGTGAATTTAGCAAGGGATATTAATATTTATTTAAATTTTTATTTTTTAAATTATATTTTTATTTTCACATTACTTAATCATTCTATTATCTAAATTTCCATCCACGAGAAGGAGATTGGATGTGCACTGTCCCATGTAAGTTCTCTATTTCTATCAATTTTCACGCATTATTGATTAATAAATTTATAGTAAAAGGAAAAAAAATGTGTGGATTCGCCTAACAATCTCATTTTACCTATATTAAAATTTTGGCTATTTTATATTCTTTGAAAGTGAATAGTAAATAAAATATCATGTTTTAAGAGTTTTATTTTACTAAATAAATGGGAAGGCATTATTTGTTTAGATGATTATCATTCATGATGTTTTCCTAACAAGTTGCTATGCTTCTACCAACACATATATATTAGTTTTAGCCACCCACACATATATGTGTAGGTATAGCTTGCTATATACCTACACATAATAAATGTGTAGGTAATGATCTATATTCACGCCATTGGGGTTGGTGGCCCAATGGTAGAAGCAAAGCTTTTAGGAACACCTAAGGGGAAGGTCATGGGTTCAAGTCCCACAAGGAGTAGAAATTTGCCGTTCAAAAAAAATGATCTATATTCACAGTGCTGAGTCTACACATCATGACACTTAATTTATGTGTAGGTAAACGTAAGTACTAACACATTAAATGGTTTTTCCTACACATACTATGTGTGGGTAAATACCCAAATTTCTTATAGTGCGTATACATCCCTCTCTCTCATATTCTTCTCTTTTGATCACTGAAACATTAATATTTATGGCTTGAATCTGGATATTTCAAGTTATTTTATGATTTGGAGCAATAATCCTTCAAGAAAACACAAGATTTTAGAGAAATAAAGTGTTAATAAGCATCAAAACCCATATTTTTATCAAGTGTTCTTCAAGGGTAAGAATCTTTATAAAAACTAGTTTAGATTTCTGATTTGGTTTTGATTTTTCAAGTCTTTCACCAAACTAAATGGGTTTTGACAAAGGGTTTTATAAAATAAACAATAGAGATGGAAAAGTAGGTGAAAATGTGCGAAATGAATGTGTGTATATGTCGTGTATATGAATATGTATGTATGATTGTTTGTGTTGCTTGGTAAATGCCTAAAATGCTTAGATCTAGTGATTGATGATACATACAAGAGGTTTTTTGATGATGTTTTGAATCTGAGTTTTATTAGGATTTTGACTATTTAGTCAACTAAGTTAATGGGTTTTAAGTTTGATAGTTGTTATGTGACTTTGAAGATGAGTATGAACATGAGTGTTGATTATTTTGATGGTTATTGTTATAGTTAATACTTTAGATGATAACGACTATTAAAAAATGGAATGTTAAGGGAGGTAGGGTTTTCTAAAAAAAAAAAGTGAGTTTCTCTCGATATTTAGCTTTTATATATATACACACACAAATTGTTAAAAGAGTTGCAATTTAAGACCTAAAAGAAAATTTTATTTTAAAATACGGCTCCATAAGGTATATGGTTATTATTATAGTTGGTACTTTAGATGATAAGGAGTATTAAAAAAATGCAATGTTAAGGGAGGTAGGGTTTTCTAAAAAAAAATGGGTTTCTTCTTATGCTTAGCTTTTATATATATACACAAAATTGTTAAAAGAGTTCCAATTTAAGACCTAAAAGAAAATTATATTTTAAAATAAGGTTCCACAAGGTAGATGTTATTATTATACCTAGTACTTTGATAACGAAAAGTTAAAAGGGACCAAAAAAAATATTATTTCAATATAAGGCTCCAAAAATATTACTGTTGAATCCTACTTGACATAAAATATTAAAGCGTGAATGTTAGTTACGCGGGTTCGACACTATTATCTTTTATTTATTTAAAAGTAGTTAATATCTCCGTAACATTTCAGGGTTCACAAATCTAATATGACGTGATAAAATGTGGGTTGAAAAAGCTTAATTAATATGGAAATGTTTTTGTAAATTATAAATTATACCTCAAGAGTTTAAAAAGAGCATTTAGGCTACTCGATATCGGACTCAAAGTTAGATATGTAAAGCATCGCCTCGACTCTTTTAAACGAAAACGGTACATTAAAAACCGACTTTAGAAACTTCTCAACCGGACCAAGCTTGGCAGGGGTGTCATAATTAGTGACTTGTCTATACATGATTAATGAATTACCTAAAGACGTGTTGTTTTCCTATATGAACAAAACCCCACAAAAAATAGTCGTTTTTTATTCTCCGTTTTTTATATAGCATTATGGTACTCGTTGGAAAGATAATAAAACGCTCTTTAATTGGGTGTAATTTTTTTTCTTTAAAAAATCTCGTATATGAAAGATATTAACGTTTAAAAATTATGGGAGGAAACATGAGAGGAAAAAAATCCAAATTTGTTTTTAATTTTTTTTTTCTAAAATCACCTAATGCCACATGACACACTCAAAGAGAAGGTTTGCCTCTTTAAGTGTCATGTGAGATTTATAGCTTTGGTTTATTATATACTAGATTATACCCCTGGTTGAGAAATCTAATATGACACATCAATTTTACATATGAAATAGACTGATACGTTTTACAAATGCACGCAGGAAAGCTTCAAGTAGCACATAACCTAAAACAATTAACAATATATCTTCAATGTTAACGCCTAACCTTAAACAATGTATAATTCTAATGTTAATATCTAACATAAAACAATGTATAACTCTAATATTAATACCTAACTAAAACAAAGTACAACCCCAATGCTATATAACTCCAATGTAACTCTAATTTTAACATCTATCCTAAAGGCTAAAAAATGTACAACTCTAGCATGCTAATATTGATACATAACTTAAAACAATGTACGACTCTAGTAACATATTCTGCAATGGTTGAAAATAGAAATCATATTCACCGGTTTGAACATAATCAGTGATTTGCCTATACCTGATTAATGAATTACCTGAACACGTGTTTTTTTTGCTGTATGAACAAAACCCCACAAAAAAAGTCGTTTTTTTCTCCGTTTTTTATATAGCATTATGGTACTCGTTGGAAAGATAATAAAACGCTTGTTAATTTGGTGTAATTTTTTTCTTTAAAAAATCTCGTAGATAAAAGATATTAATATTTAAAAATTATGGCAGGAAATATGAGAGAGAAAAATCCAATTTTGTTTTTAATTTTTTTCCTTCCTAAAATTATTTAATGCCACATGGTATCCTATATGGCACTATCAAAAGAGAGAATGGCTATATGAGTGTCATGTAGGACTTAGCCCTTTGAAATATATATACATATATATATACACACACACACACTAGATTATATCCCTAGAGCATCCCGGGGTTGAGAAATCTAATATTACATATCAGTTTTACATATGAAATAGACTGATGCGCTTTACAGTTACATGCAGGAAAGCTTCGGGTAGCACCTACTATAAAACAATTAAAAATGTTTTGTCCAATGTTAACGCCTAACCTTAAACAATGTATAACTTTAATGTTAATATCTAACCTAAAACAATGTATAACTCTAATATTAATACCCAACCTAAAACAATGTACAACTCCAATGCTAACACCTACAGGTTTGGACATAATTAATGACTTGCCTATACATGATCAATGAATTACCTGAGCACTTTGTGTTTTTTTTCCTGTATAACAAAATCCCACAAAAAAATAGTCGTTTTTTTCTCCGTTTTTATATAGCACTATGGTACTCGTTTGAAAGATAATAAAACGCTCATTAATTTGATGTAATTTTTTTGTTTAAAGAATCTCGTATATAAAAGATATTAACGTTTAAAAATTATGGGAAGAAACATTAAAGAGAAAAATCCAATTTCGTTTTTAATTTTTTTTTTTTTATAAAATCACTTAATGCAACATGACATGCAATTTTTAGCTTTACTTATATATCATAAATGATATATATCATAAATGATATGTCATTGAAACATGGCACACACAATGGGAAGGATGCCCTCTTTTAGTGCCATGTGAGATTTATTGCTTTCGATTATTATAATATATATATATATATATATATATATATATATATATATATTCGAATTTCCTATTTTATTTTTATTTAGTTTCCTTTTTTTTTGTTATGATTCATAGTTATAGATTGGAACTTAGAGTTTTATTGTTCAACGTTGTTTTTAAACCTGACAGCTTATTTGGAGACTTTGAATAATCATTAAGTTTTTGAGTCATTTGATCGTTTACAAAAATGCATCAATTGGTATCTGAGCTCTTGGTTAGTCATATTGCTCTACGTGAAGACAAGTGTTTTCTTGTTCGAAGAGTGTTGCCCACCAAGGTATCGACAAGAACATTGGTGATTCACGTGGTCGTTGAGATTATTCAATCATGCTTGTAGATCCACCGGACAAGGCAACAAGATCGGTCACGGCGACGTGGTCGTGGAGATTATTCAATCGTGCTCCCACGAATAAATTTCCGACACTTAGGAAAGTGTTATGTATTTTTCACCCGTAATTATTCTTATATATTTTAGTCCATAAAATATATATCTCCATTCACATTCACCCTTAGAATAATTACTCACATTTGACGCAATAACATATATACATATCTTGTAGGAAGTTATACAATATATACTTATTCATCCAATTCACATTTTTGTCCGATAACTTGTCGTAATACAATACATTCATATCCGATTAGTCAACTTATATATTTTCTACATCACATTTAATATAAGTTGTACGTATACATTTTGTAGGAATGAGTACGTCATGTCAAAATATTATTTTCCCTACTTCACCAAAATATAGATGTAGTCATTTTCTTAAATTCCCAACAATATGCCTTACATGATGTTAATCAATTTTAATTTATGCATATTCTCATTTGGAAGTTATAAAATAACTTTCATATTTCAAGACTTAAAATGTCAAGACTTGGTTATGTCCAAAATCAAAATGCTGCAACATTTTTATATTTCCATTTTTACCAAGTCTTTGAATTACCATTTTTTTGTAGTAAAAACATTAGTTTTTATTTTGCACATCTTTGGTAATATATATTTTTATAAAATCCTATTTTATAAAAATAACATCTTATATAAAAAATACCATTTTGTATGTCCTGCAATTATTTTTCATAACAAACCTTTGGAAAGTACATCTTACTATTTTTAACATTAAACTTTACAAAGTCACGATTTTGGACTTAAGTTTCCTAAACCCCTAGACCTGCAAAAGCGACAAGTTGCCACTAAACTATTAACTTTAGTTTTGTCAACTTTTTTATTATAGGTGTATTAGTGTGTATTAAGTCCAATATGTCCAACTTTGTGTTTTAAAGTTCATAATCTTTGAAGATGTAAACTTTTTATTTTTCATTTTCCAATATATCCAACATGATATTAAACTTTATATGTTCATTTTAAGATGATGTTCGAACCATATTCAAGTGCATTTTAAATCATCTTTTTAAACAAGTTTATGTGAAATTTTGTTAACTATAAAAAAATATCAACATCACCACTATCCCACGGCCTAGAACAACAATTTTAGAACATCCATTTTAGTTTACAAAAGCACACATATCTTATGTTTAAAACCATGTCAAAAACCTTATGTACAACTTGCTTTTAAAACACAAAAAAACATAGACTTTCAAGAACAAAAACAAGATCAAGAGACTTACTACTAGCACAAGGCTAGGGATGACAAAAAACAAGAGCTAATGATGTGGTTTATGAGTGTGTTCTTCCAATATATTAAGCTCCTTGCTAACACACACTTAAAAAGGTTTGATTTTATGGATGAATTTGAGTTGAAAAATTGAAATGGGAGCGGTGTGTGTGGATGAAAAGTCACGGCCACAAGGGAGGTCCAAGAGGAAAAGTTGTTGTGATGAATTTGAAATGAAAGCTAGTATCTTTATAAACATATTTGTTGTACCATTCCACATATAAAATTCACTAAGCCATTCCCATATCTTTCATTCACCCAAGCCAACAAGTAAAAGAACGATTTGGCATGGGGAGGGGGAAAAGTGAGGTTTGGAGTTGGATTTGTGGGTCCCCCATTAGTCAAAAAATATCTAGCCATATTTGTTTTGTTTATATATGTAAATTTCGGGTTTAATCGGGTTTTAACGGAATTTTAATTACAAGTTATCTGGACATTATAATAGCCTCTAATAACCCTTAAACATAGCCTAGGTTAAGTTTTGGTTGGTTGGTTAGGATTTCGTTGGGTGTTTTTAAAAGTTTATACGCGTACCGGGTGCGATACTCGCACTTTATTCGTTACCACGAGATTTTTATTTTGGAGTTTCAAAACACATCAAAGTTTTTGAAAATACCCCTTTATTTTATACCCGGGGCATTTAGGATCGTTTTTGGTTATTTAGTTGTTACTGGGTAATCACCAACGTCCGTACCGGACAAGTTTATTTGCACGTGATTGCGTCGTGCTTTTAATTAAACAAATGCAACCCTATGCATCCTATGAGGAATTTGCTATTCTCTAAAGGCTAAGTTAATCCAATTAATTTAATCATGCACTTAAAATCGTTAATTACTTATACTAATTACGTACGGAAACACACCGATTTTTGCTGGATGTCACATTCTGTAACGCCCCGCTAGTTTTAGAATATTATAAAAAAAAATTTGCATAATGATTTTAAATTCGTCAGAAATAATATCTCGTTAACAAGAAATACATTATTATTCATTAGAAAATTTAATTATTTAAATTCGCCACATAACGCGTTGTAAGTAATAACCTACTAGTAAACCGACATTTATCCTTGTAAATTTCTAAACGCGACTAAAAGTATATATAACAAATACGTAGTTCAAATACTCGTTTTAATGCGATCAAAACAAATATAACTTGTAAAATAATCATCTAGCATTTAAACGATTAAAGCCCATAAACGTAACCCGAGTCGATAACTAGTTCGTTTAAGCAATAAATTTCCACCTAACCCATCTAACAAACCCTACCTATTTAAACCACACTAACACTCCTTCTTTCTCACTTCACCATAACCCTAGCCTCCATAACATCAAAATACCTTCACCCTCCTCTTTCACACTTTGAGACCTTACAAACCTGTGCTCTAACCACACCGAACCTTGTTACCCCCCGCCGCCAGCAACAGCAGCGGCGAGAGACAGCAGTAGCACAAGAACCCGGGTCAGATTCGTTTTAGCGCAGCAGCAACACGTTGGTGGTCCGATGTCCAGATCTATGGTCGTGGTTCTCCGGATTCGTTTATGTCGTTCCACCCGCTTACCGTCCACCGCTGCGAGTCCGAGCATCACCACCTTCCAGCGTACACCATCCAACCCTACCTCCGACTGACACAACTACGGCTTCTCCGCCGCCGCTCCAAGCTTTCCAGCCAAATCGCCGGAGTAGATTCAGCTCTAATCTAGGTAACTATCATACCCAATCTACGTGCCTTCTCAATTCGAATAAAAGTCCTATGTCCTAACCCACCTCCTGTAATAATAAACTTGAGATTTTCCCATAAAAATTGGAGTTGATTTTAAGTGGAGAAGATGAACAACTCATGCCTTGTTACAAAATGTACTTGTCAGTGTTTCAGTGAATGCATACACAAGTATAATAATAATATTAGCATCTTTTTGAAATAGCAATCTTATATCATGTTTTCCTTGGACTATGGTTATATATATATTTATTAGCTACTGTATACGTAAAGAGTTATCCATAAAGAAATTGGTTAAATTATTTTCTTAAACGCCATTCACTTGAAGCATTGTTAACTCAAGTTTTAGTTTTCATTAAATGTGTATGAAGCAATAAGTAAAACTAATTAAATTATTTTCTCTTCTAAAATTTCAAGATTTCTATACTGCTTATTTATTTTAAATTAGTGTGTTTGATTCTTTAAGAAGATAAACTGTTTTAGTTTTAAACTTTGATAAATAATCATGCTTAACTATAAGTTGTGTACTCTTGAAATTTGGTTTCTTACATACTATTAATATACGTTTTTGACTTGAGTAAATAATCTTTTTAAAACCATATATATGGGTTATTACTTTCTTAGCAATAACTAGGATACTATTTAATTACCTCATTTTTACTATGTTGGGAATTCGTTGGGTGGCAAATATGTTTTGTCCATGTACAATATTCATTATTATATCTATATACATTACTTTGGTGCAATGTCGGTTTGTTAAGTCATCCACACTTTAAGACGCGTATTAGTTCAATACGAGTCTAGGTAGTTGAATAAACTATCTTTAAAACCAAGAAACGAAATAAACTTATTTGCATTAGAAATTAAGGCATCCTTTACTTGTAATAGGACACAAGAGATTCAGTCAATCCAGCTTCAGCCATTGTTTGTTATTCTTTCATAATGCACTCCAGGTGAGTTATACTTGTCCCCCTTTTATTCTTTATTCTTTGGGCTCAACATGTATCACTATCAAAACTTAAACGATTTCATACTCTTAAACTATTATGCTCAATCTAAATGCTTATATGCTATGCCATGCTAGAATTCTAAGTCTTACATACAAATGTACGATTAGCCAACAACCCACCTTACATGTATAGCGCTATAGGTTGACACGCCGCCCCCTTTATGGGTCATGATAAGTTTAAAGTCTTTTGTGTTATCAAGTGTTGTTGCCGTTTGTATGGTTCTACGTGCATATGCCTATAACATGATGATTTGAGTAAAACTTTCTTATACTATGTACGCAAGTCAAAACTAGTATGCTCACCAATACTTTATGTGTTGACGGATATTTTATACATGTTGCAGGAAAAGCTTGCTGAGACGATACAAGAAACATCACTTAGGATTTGGCCTTAGAAACAAACGAAACAATCTTTATTTTACTTCATGTTTGGGTTAATGTATTTTTCTCAGGAACAAATTGTATACTTGTTGAATCTTAGATACGAATGAAATCTATTTTAATCTATTGTCACAATTTAGTGTTATGAAGTCTTTGAACAATCTATCACAAGTCGCGCCTCGATGTATTCCGCCATCGGTTGGGGTGTGACAGATTGGTATCAGAGCCATAACTATAGGGAATTAGGAAAATTGCCATGATTGACCTAGTCTATAGTTAGGAACCTTTATTTGACTCCTTCCTTTACGTGCTTGAAATACTTGATTTTTTTCTACTTGTTTCATATCAATTTCAAAAACCTTAAAGATGCATGCCTTTCCTAAGGCAACGTATACTCCAAAACAAAGACTCGTACTTCACAAACGAAAGAATCTCACCGAAATAGGAGTGATTCCCTTACTTTGGTGACAACTTTCAATCATTCATTTTTCTAAAACTTTTGAAATTTCACTATCGAGATAGGAGTGATTTCCTTACCTTGATGGCGATTTCACTCATCTCACTCTGATGGAACCTTACCAAAGAGTTAGGATTAACTTCTTTTACTCTATGGATAAGTACCAATCCACAATTCGAAGACTACATCACCAAGTTAGGAGTGATATCCACATCTTGATGACTAGTTTCGTATTCCCTCATTTTGTAGAAGCTCTACAACCAAGTTAAGAGTGAATTCCTTTATCTTGGTAGCGCTTCATTCCTATACATTATCATAGCAACTTTATCATCAAGCTAGGAGTGATTCCCTTTACCTTGATGATTAGTTCCATTCCTTAAATTTTTCAATCTCTCAAATCTTAAACTTTCGATTGAGAATGGACATGTAGTAATTGGAAGGGTGAATACCGTTAACCGAAATCTCGGCGAGAGTATTCCCACCTATTAGGCCAAAACATGTTTCCAAACACAACGTTAATTCGAATCACTTTGGTTAGTCGCAGTTCCGTTCAGGGACCATCCAAGTCTTGTGTAAATCTCTCTTACGTTATGCAACGAACTTCAAGACCATTTTACTACTTCAACCTCTCTCACTTCTACCTAATCTTAGTTTTGAATTTCTCAAAAGTATTGATAAACATCATCATTTCTGAAAATATTTTTTTTATATCTTCAAATATTTTAATCAAATATTTTATAATAAATCTGGTTTCATATTAAAGTGTTTTATTATCAAGTATTTCCAATTATGCACTTTACAAAGTTTTTTTTTCCAACCTTATACATCGATTTGCATTCGATTCTATACAAGTTATATTTTAAACAAACCGAAATTTTCACATTTATGACATTTTGTTCAAATAAAATATCAAATAAATATTTTCGAGTATTATAAATATTCCAAAGTATTTATACATCAAAAACCTTAACTTTATGTAATTTTTCACTGATATTATCCTATTTCACATTTTATTCTTATCTATTTTACATTATACCGAATTAATTTTTAATATCAATTAATGATCCAATTACTATTCTATACTTTCTAACATTTGTTAACGTCTAAATTACCTAAATGCGTAATGCTAACTATTATTTTTTTTTATTATCACATTTTTGTCATATTTGATTCAACCCATATGAATCCCCCTATAACATACTCAAAATTTTTAACAAATATTTATCTACACTTTATGATTTCATAATCTTTTGTATTTTCTTTTCACCGTTCTAAATCTCCCTTGTATTTTCTAAAAACAATCTTGTTCGAAACAGGTACACAATTATTTTCGTTATGTGTGTTTTTGTAATGTTTTAAATTTTTTTTTTGCGAATATGAATTTTCTTTCATGAAACATGAAGTCCTTTTATTTACCTAGTTCGTACCTAGTTTGCAATTGAAATTTTTTGACAACATGTGAAACTTGACCTTCTCATATATGGGTTATAATAAGAATCATAAGCTCTTTCGCAACCAAACATTTATAAGTTATTAGTTCTTATCTTTGTAAAACCAATCATTTTCATAAACTTGATTTCATGCCAACTAGTCTATACCCACATATCCACAAATTTGCAAGCCTAATAAGCTAAACTATTTACCAACAACATTTTCAATTTTCCACAACCAAGGTTTAAATTTCAACTGTATTTCATATACATCATTCCCTACGAAATTTGATTATTTATCGACCAAAAACTTCATTTTTCCAATATCAAAATTTCCTTATCATCCATCACACACTTACGATATGTGTCCTCCATTTCTACAATCATTGGCTTACATATTGTTAATATTCTTCAACACATTCTATACCTCTATCTCTTACAAAACAT
This sequence comes from Ambrosia x helenae, assembly GCA_030844895.1. Lineage (NCBI taxonomy): Eukaryota > Viridiplantae > Streptophyta > Magnoliopsida > Asterales > Asteraceae > Ambrosia > Ambrosia x helenae. The sequence goes on from JAUTDX010001982.1 coordinate 53,629, forward strand.
AGTTACTACTTAATTACTCTTGCCAAGGGACTAACTATTTCATTTTTTTTTTAATAAACTCAAACATTACTTTCCATCCTGATTGTCCATAAGCCTTATCTTCGTATGGTACAATCACAATTACCTCTACATGTACGTTTACACTTGCATCTTAACACTTTTGCTATTACAATTTCAATTTTAATACGTTTATCTACCCAACAACTAGTAGAGGTCCATATATCCTCTCAACTGTTGGATACATTTCTAGATACACCTTAGATACAATATACTTATAATACATTATTCGATATGTTTTGATACACATAAATCTTTCCATAAACTATGAAGCCTAATACTTGAAATTCGATGCATATTCTATGATACTTGCAAACTTGATCATACATGAAACTTGTTTATCCATGAAACCTAAGACTTAATTACGCATAGACTAGATTTTCTAATGATATTGAAATTTAATATTCTATATTACCTATGATATTCTATGAACTTAATCTTCCTGAATACTTATAAATTCGTCATAAAAAAAAAACATTCTATCCACAAATTTGAACTCGCTTATACCTAAACTCAAAGCATTCTAGCACTCATGTTAAACCTCCTTTAAACTTGGAAAAGTAAACGATCTCTTTCTATTTCAATAAATGCATAAACATTACTCCATGACTTACACTAACAACAATTATAGGAATACATCTCGTTGGGATGTAGCCTTCCAGACAACCAGTTTTGGTTGCAGCCCATACCTAAATGCATACGTGCTTATTCGTATACATGCTTTGTTTCGTTAATAGTTACTTGCCTACTTGCATACATCATCACTACGTTATCAAGTCGTCGCATATCAACGTGTTCGTTTCGCATATATAATTACTAGCTCTTAGAGTTATGACACATTTACGTCATATCCATTGTTTTATTTCGAGTTAGTGTCATAGAAAGACATAACACCCTAATGTAAGGTAAATTGACGATTGCGGTCCGGAACGTAATCATGAATTTACAGGTACGTTAAGGTGAGATGAAATTCTACTTAGAGTTGTTGGCAGATGCTCAGTACAGATTCGAAATACCAAAGGTGTGGTGGGTTAGCTGCGGTACACCCTATATATAAACACTAATGGTGTATCAAAGATGTGACTGAGGGTCGGACCAAGGACCAACTCTAGTCAACCTAATAATTTCAATAAGCCCTGCCCTAAGTCTAAGTCTAATAAGTCATATATCAAGTAAAGCACAACTAAAACACTCTCTATATTACACAAAAGCTTGTTTCTGAACCAAGCTCAACAACACTGACTATAACATTTACATTCATACCTTTTCATGAGTTCGTAACCGTACTTAACAGTCTTTTCTAAATAAATTTCGGGACGAAATTTTCTAAAGTAGGGGAGACTGTAACGCCCCGCTAGTTTTAGAATATTATAAAAAAAAATTTGCATAATGATTTTAAATTCGTCAGAAATAATATCTCGTTAACAAGAAATACATTATTATTCATTAGAAAATTTAATTATTTAAATTCGCCACATAACGCGTTGTAAGTAATAACCTACTAGTAAACCGACATTTATCCTTGTAAATTTCTAAACGCGACTAAAAGTATATATAACAAATACGTAGTTCAAATACTCGTTTTAATGCGATCAAAACAAATATAACTTGTAAAATAATCATCTAGCATTTAAACGATTAAAGCCCATAAACGTAACCCGAGTCGATAACTAGTTCGTTTAAGCAATAAATTTCCACCTAACCCATCTAACAAACCCTACCTATTTAAACCACACTAACACTCCTTCTTTCTCACTTCACCATAACCCTAGCCTCCATAACATCAAAATACCTTCACCCTCCTCTTTCACACTTTGAGACCTTACAAACCTGTGCTCTAACCACACCGAACCTTGTTACCCCCGCCGCCAGCAACAGCAGCGGCGAGAGACAGCAGTAGCACAAGAACCCGGTCAGATTCGTTTTAGCGCAGCAGCAACACGTTGGTGGTCCGATGTCCAGATCTATGGTCGTGGTTCTCCGGATTCGTTTATGTCGTTCCACCCGCTTACCGTCCACCCTGCGAGTCCGAGCATCACCACCTTCCAGCGTACACCATCCAACCCTACCTCCGACTGACACAACTACGGCTTCTCCGCCGCCGCTCCAAGCTTTCCAGCCAAATCGCCGGAGTAGATTCAGCTCTAATCTAGGTAACTATCATACCCAATCTACGTGCCTTCTCAATTCGAATAAAAGTCCTATGTCCTAACCCACCTCCTGTAATAATAAACTTGAGATTTTCCCATAAAAATTGGAGTTGATTTTAAGTGGAGAAGATGAACAACTCATGCCTTGTTACAAAATGTACTTGTCAGTGTTTCAGTGAATGCATACACAAGTATAATAATAATATTAGCATCTTTTTGAAATAGCAATCTTATATCATGTTTTCCTTGGACTATGGTTATATATATATTTATTAGCTACTGTATACGTAAAGAGTTATCCATAAAGAAATTGGTTAAATTATTTTCTTAAACGCCATTCACTTGAAGCATTGTTAACTCAAGTTTTAGTTTTCATTAAATGTGTATGAAGCAATAAGTAAAACTAATTAAATTATTTTTCTCTTCTAAAATTTCAAGATTTCTATACTGCTTATTTATTTTAAATTAGTGTGTTTGATTCTTTAAGAAGATAAACTGTTTTAGTTTTAAACTTTGATAAATAATCATGCTTAACTATAAGTTGTGTACTCTTGAAATTTGGTTTCTTACATACTATTAATATACGTTTTTGACTTGAGTAAATAATCTTTTTAAAACCATATATATGGGTTATTACTTTCTTAGCAATAACTAGGATACTATTTAATTACCTCATTTTTACTATGTTGGGAATTCGTTGGGTGGCAAATATGTTTTGTCCATGTACAATATTCATTATTATATCTATATACATTACTTTGGTGCAATGTCGGTTTGTTAAGTCATCCACACTTTAAGACGCGTATTAGTTCAATACGAGTCTAGGTAGTTGAATAAACTATCTTTAAAACCAAGAAACGAAATAAACTTATTTGCATTAGAAATTAAGGCATCCTTTACTTGTAATAGGACACAAGAGATTCAGTCAATCCAGCTTCAGCCATTGTTTGTTATTCTTTCATAATGCACTCCAGGTGAGTTATACTTGTCCCCCTTTTATTCTTTATTCTTTGGGGCTCAACATGTATCACTATCAAAACTTAAACGATTTCATACTCTTAAACTATTATGCTCAATCTAAATGCTTATATGCTATGCCATGCTAGAATTCTAAGTCTTACATACAAATGTACGATTAGCCAACAACCCACCTTACATGTATAGCGCTATAGGTTGACACGCCGCCCCCTTTATGGGTCATGATAAGTTTAAAGTCTTTTGTGTTATCAAGTGTTGTTGCCGTTTGTATGGTTCTACGTGCATATGCCTATAACATGATGATTTGAGTAAAACTTTCTTATACTATGTACGCAAGTCAAAACTAGTATGCTCACCAATACTTTATGTGTTGACGGATATTTTATACATGTTGCAGGAAAAGCTTGCTGAGACGATACAAGAAACATCACTTAGGATTTGGCCTTAGAAACAAACGAAACAATCTTTATTTTACTTCATGTTTGGGTTAATGTATTTTTCTCAGGAACAAATTGTATACTTGTTGAATCTTAGATACGAATGAAATCTATTTTAATCTATTGTCACAATTTAGTGTTATGAAGTCTTTGAACAATCTATCACAAGTCGCGCCTCGATGTATTCCGCCATCGGTTGGGGTGTGACACATTCTCCCCCCATTAAGAGAATTCCGTCCGGGAATTCAGTTCAAGCCACCCGTTATGGGAGTATCCTTGATCAGGGTGGAATGTTTGCGCTTCACGCGAGCTTATCTTTCCTAAACACAATATCCTGATCTAGCTACAACTAAGCTCTTGGGATTCCTGCTCCATCACATCTATCAATTTCTGGAATACGTCAGTCGGAGAATTCACAACACTTCCTCAGACTTGACTTGCGGGTTTTGTCAAGAGTCCCACTAGTCTCTTGCGGCAATTCGAGTACACCGCGAGACAAATTCTGGTCGACAACTCCGAGTTACTGGAGTACCAAGAATTGGCCCGTTACAATTTCCGTGCTTAACAACACCTTTTCAAGGTAGAACTCTCAGCGAAGTCCTATCACCGGTTCGAAGTTCCTAAGGCTAGCGCCTTGTTAGTACAACTTCCCGATCGGTTTCACAACTCATTCAAGCAGCCTTAGATCTACCTGATTTATTGGTCATCTATCGAACAACTCAAGCCACATTATGTGTCTATCTCCTTCTACTACTCAATGCACTAGAGATGTATGCTCTCCAAAGGGCTTTAAGCAGTACACCCCGAACACTGGGATGATAATTCCTATCACATAGGAAATTCTTGCGATGAAGCACACGAATTCTATGTGCCACAGATATCAACCGTGTCAACATGGAACAATTCCGTCAAGGCATTCAATTCATTCATTCAAGAATGACAAGCCGTACTCATATTGAATCGAGTATCCCAGGCTTGCGTTCAAGGTTTGGTGAACCCTCAGGTAGAATGACTACTACAATCCGATATTATAGAAGTTGGCAATCCAGTGTCTATCCATGACTCTCCAAGAGTATAGGCGGCTATTTATATGCCTCAAATTGGAGCTACAAATGAGTAGGGGATCAGAGGGTTCCAAACGGCGATCAATCATTACCTGTGTCACATCACGGCCATATAGCACCTCAGGCGACATGATAATTAGATTCACTCATTCGAATTTCACTGAATGGTTGATCTTACCGGATCACAGAACAGTTGACATTCTCGAGAACACTCAAGGTTGCTTGTAGTGGTGGATGGTATTCCAATGTCCTCACACGGACTGGAATCCTCTATGTAGTGACTTACAATCTTTCACATGAGTAATTGTGGTTAATGGTACTAGTGCGCCTAGTATGGACTGGTGGAGGTCGAAAGATTTTGCGTCACTTTCACCCCTCAGTTCCCAAACAGTCTACAGGGTATGTTCGAGATGCCGGTCGCATAGTTCCATAATCCTCGAGAATTAAAAGCGACTTAAACACAAATGACCAGAGGCTCACGTCACCATAGCACGTTGATCAACACTGGAATGGGGTATATGAAGTATCACGAAATGGTTGTCGTAACAAACAGAGGATAAGGTTTCAACAACATATCGACACGTTGGTCTCCACCAATACGAGCATACAGAACACCAGTAGCTACCTGAAACACAGGTATTCAGTACTTGTCCTGTTATATTGTGCCACAAGGGCACTGGTGTCCTATCGACATTTGCAACCTAGTAAGTCAATTCCTAATAATACAGGCTACTCACCCTCGAATGGACCATCAGACCTTATGTAGGGATCTGAATGAAAGAGTCTCAGAACCAGAACCTTCAATTCGCCGAGAGTTCCGTCTTTCTCAGATTATTCGAAGTAATGGGTGAAATCGAGTCATATATGAATGCATTTGGCATAGATTTCACCTTTGGGCTTGACGGCTTCATGCGCCAAAGTCATTACTGAAAACAAATGACGATTGAGATCGTACAACAAGCAATAATCTGGGGCCTTCCCATAAAGGCATCCCATTCAACGACTCAGGTAGTCACACATATGGGTGCAATATGTAAGCTTTCGAGCTCATCTTGATTAGTCAGGTACTAACCGCACTGACCTGGCAGCTCACATTACTAGAGTGTCTCCAACAGTCTCTGTCAAGGACAGGGGATTTTGCTCTAGCGCAAGCAAGGCTACAAAAGGGTAACTGGGAACACCAGTATATCGACCCAAGGTCGAAATGGTTCCACTACTGCAAGAACAGAAGCAATAATGCCAAGACAAGGTGGACCTACCATCTCAGGAATAAAAACATTAATCGAAATGCTGAGTTGATCGACCATCTCAAAATTGTAAGGTAACACCCTTATAGAGTAGACAAGGCTATATCCCTTCAGGATTCAGGGTTTCATAATATCACCAAAATCATGTACCAGGGACTCGACCAATGCACACGCCATAGGTGGGTCCACATTAGTATTCCCGTAATCAGCAGCATGACACGGCAATAGAGATGACTTCAAATTAATCTAGTAGGACGAGCAATGACGAAATGAGTCCTTCAACACTTGTTAGTCCCAAAGGTATGGGCTATAACATTGCTCACATTCTCTCGATACCTTCGGGGTTCGAGACGCATTTGAAGTCCCTTATCAAAAAGACGAGTCTCGCCTCGTCATGTGGGGATCACAGGATTTCTTCCAGACATTGATTTGCATAGCCAATCGTTAGTCAACCAAAATGCGCGTAAAAGGTTAAGGCTGGACATAGCGTCACTGATGCCTTAGATTTGGAAGAGGTAATTCTCACAAAATGCGCGAGCATATAAAGGGGTCGACACATGATTCGGTTTATTACTCAAACGACTACGTGATTTGGACTTTAGGGGGATACACGTGCTAACACTAAAACTGGAGTGTCTTGTTTTGACTTCTGGAAAGTCCGTTAGACACCCAAAATCCCACATAATCAATGTCAACACTACACGATCAAATTAACAGAATAATGACAACAACAATAACGAGGGGTTGAGGTGATGTCTCTATCTCGAGGGAACCAAGAGCGAAACAACCGACAAGTCATCACATCACCAAGGCAATCCAACAGCTGCAGTAATACATCCGTGGAGCAACACAACAGTAGGAATAACACGACAATGATAGCAACACATCCGCGAAACACATCAACAAGGGAACACCGCAACAGGAGTAGCACAACAACAGAGGAACACTACAACAACGTAGCACTACTAAAGGAGCAGCACAATGATAGACATGCATCATCGACAACGCAACGCAACCACATGGATACGCAATCGGCAAAATAGTGCAACTACAAGAATACACAATCGCTAGGGGTAACACAACGACATGAATTTGCAATCATCGGATGACACACGACCTAGCGGATCCATTATGCATAGCTACAAGAAGCTCCATTACGGTGAGCATGCACCCCGGTGCATTTTTTCAGCTCACTTATGGTGGCAGAATCCTTACCCGTATCCTCAACCACAATCTTATACTCCATAGGCTCGTTTGTAGGAACGGCTGGGTTAACATGTGCATCCGTCATCACAACAGAAATGGGAACGATAGGTTCCACATAAATTAACTAACTTATCAAAGACGATATTGTTCTTAGAGAGGACGACCGGGGCTCGATACTAGTCACTCGAATGATGGTAACTGTAGCATCGACAGGCTCAACCAAGCTTGAGAACCATCAACAATATTAGGCTTGGAAGGAGCCCAAGGAATGATAACGATGGGTTCAATGAAAGCCTCAAAGAAAATGGAATTAACAAACAATGAACTCCACAGAGACACATACATGGTCATAGCAGCTTGGCAAGGGTCATAAAGACGTCTACGTCAACGACAGTAACCTCAGCAGGAGCCTCAAAAACAACAACAACACCAAACTTGACACAAGCTGTGAGACCCTAACCCTTAAACACGCGATTAACATTAGAACTTACGGGCTTTGGTCTTAATGAGTAAACACTCCCGATTTCGAACTTTGATATTTATGAAATCCAACCCATTTTGATTTTCTATATTATAGGTCCTAACAAATTTTCTTATAATTAGATTTACAAAAAACATGTACTAAAGCTTGCGTTTTAATCGGGAACTTCAAATGCGGAAGCTAGTTGAGCGTTCGGGTGTGTTCGGTTCTTCTCGCGACTTGATCTTTGCTCCGGAAGTCCCGCCACATGAATACCTAGCACCATTACACAAAGAATGGTTAGTGATTTGTTAATAATAGAGTAAATATCCCCTGCTGAGTTTTTCCTCTGGTCTAACTATCCTCTGGTCTGGGCAAACATCCTCTGCTCATTTTTCCTCTGGTCTAAACAATCCTCTAGTCTGAGCAAACATCCTCTGCTCATTTTTCCTCTGGTCTAGACAGTCCTCTGGTCTGAGCAAACATCCTCTGCTCATTTTTCCTCTGGTCTAGACAATCCTCTGGTCTGAGCAAACATCCTCTGTTTCCTTGCTTGTTTTTCCCCCAACCTTTGTATGTTTTTAAACCAAGTTCAAGGCCCTTCCTAGGGGCACTTGGGGACTTGTTTGATACCCTTTATTGGGCTTGAAAGATTCCCGTTTATGGTGGTTTATAACCCCTTTCGGCTTAACTATTACTTACATGTTTTTCACCCAAATCGACCCGTTAAGGCCTTGGACTCTACAAGACACTTTTTAAGCACACCAAGGCATTGAAATCATATTGTCGACTCATTGGACACATGTTCAACTAAAGCATTGTCCGTTTATGTTACTATGACTTGGTTATTAGATTTAACCTTTAGTAAATCTTTAAATTCCCAAAATGCCCCTTTTAGCCAAATCTTTCAATTTAGCCATTCATGGCGACACTTCTTGTTTCAAATACATTGTCTTTCACTCAATTAACTTGTTTAAAAACCTCTGAGTCCTTCCGGACATAGATTTCCACCCTTTTCTCAAGATTTCTCCTATTTAATCAATTCTAAGCGCATTAGCGCGCATTAGACATGGGTTATGGAAATAACTTACTTGGTTGACACCCACACTTTATGTGAGTAGCTTTAGTACCCACATTGTTTCGCCCAAAGGCGTTTATATAGCTACGGACTTACGGGTGGCGTGGACCCATACCTTGCACCCATATGGATTACTTAGGCAACGAGTGCCCAATTTTCCAAGTGTTCTCCTGCATACACTCTAGATTGACAACATTAGTCTCTTGGGACTCAATGGTAATGCATTTACCATTTGACCCGTTATCCACAAGTTTCTTAAAGCTTAGATAAATGGCTTTTAATGTCGGGTTCGAATAGTGAAGGAATCACCCCTTCGACCCGTTATGACTCATGATTACATAACTTCCTTATTCATGTGATTTTTATCCTAAATCTGAGTTTAGACTCTTGTTTGTCATATGGCTTTATTGGTTGACCCAATTGATGATTTCCATCATTTGATCAACACTATATGGACTCATTTATGACTATGAATTTTTTTTTGACATGACTTCGCATCAACCACCCGATTAATAGGTTTCACCCCTTGAGGTCATACTTTTGTCCCACTTCAAAGTTTAAACACTTATATCAATACAAGAGTTGTATTTGTAGACTAGTAGTGTAAGTATTACTTACCTCATATCTGTTTTGCTTCCGTACAGATTGAGCTTGAATCTGTTTGACCTGTTTGCTACCTAGTCCTTGTGCTAACTTAGGGACATGTCAAACCTTGTTTTTGTTAGAACACATAATATGGATTTCTTTCATAATACATGGCATCATGTATTCATTTTTCCTCAAGCTTAACATTTACATTTCTAGTTTTCATGTTCATATATGTTTTACACATTTATTTTCTCATTCAAGCATTTCATCAAACACCTTATATGCACTAACTTCATCATGTTAATTCTAGGTGTTCAAGACTTTCTAGATTCCACCATGGCTTAGCTAACCATTTGCACGTGATCAATTCACCAACTAGCATACATACATGATACAAATCACATATAGTTGCAAGATTTAACACACTAGTAGGGTAATTCATGTTTAGGGTAAAAACCCACTACTTATACATAATGAAAATTCACAATTTCATATGAATCAACAACATATAACAATTCATCACGTTTTGTAGCTTCCTTGATGTCTATTAACACATAGAAGTCTACATAAGCTAAGAAATCACTATTTGATGTGACCTTAATTCACCATCTTCAACATACAAGTGCTTTAGGTGAAATCAAAGGGGTCTAGAGATACCTTATGATGTGTAGAATACTAGATGAACAAGAATTTCATCATGCATCATGAAACCCCTTCAATTTTTGGCTTGTTTGAGCTCATTCTTGTGTTTGTAGGGTTAGATGGAAAGAAGAGCTTGAAGCTCTGTGTTTTGATCGACACATACACCTTGTGTGTGTTTTTTTTCCTTCAAAGTTTTATTAATAAAACTCAAGTTTGATATTTGGCAATTATGGTCCTTCTAGTTTAGTCTCGAGCTTGCTTTTAGATTATTACACTGATTAGATTAGTCTCTAGTAATAGGTTTAGCCTCGTTTTTATTCGGTGGTTAAAAAACATCCACCATTAAATCGCTATGTTATTTTATCGATTACGCCTAATGGCGTATTTAGGCGAAACGAGAGTTTGGGGTGTTACAACTATACCCCCCTTAAAGAGGTTTCGTCCCGAAACCTTCTCTTGTATTTGCTTTGGTTACCCAAAGTACTACTTTGGTTCTCTAAACCGATTTTAGCACCGCCCTTTCCTTACCAATATATAGTCCTAAGCAATTAGTGCTATATACTTAGGGTGATTATCCCTTTGTTCGACTTCACACCTTTCGATTGTTATATGAAAGCTTTAGCTTTCATAATATGACTTGAGCTATTGTATTCTTTCGGTTAACAGGGGGCAATATCTACATACTACCCCTAACAAGAATTTTAGCTACTTATGTATTTCTCATAGACCAGCCTTAGAACCGTATAGACTATCCCCATCTACTATTATCTCGAGGATGTAATGATTTATGGGTCTATTCTATCATGCGCCTTAGGTCATCTATTGAGTTACTTAATTGTGTAGTATGCATATGCACACATGCCTACGCATTTATTAGCAACAAGTAATTTGCCTCGGTTCCCAAGACTAACCCGGCTTTTTAACATAGCCTTTTTCTAGCCCTTTGGATTCATCCCCGAATCCCACTCTAGTCCTTTTTGGTTTACTAGTATGTTATACATTGCTTTGCTTTACACTAACATTTTTTCATTCTTTGGCTACTCCTATTTTAAGAATCCGCCATTCATCGGTTTTCCCTTACCCTTCGTGATTGTTGTGGAAATCGTTACCTAATCCCCACACCTTTCCCAGCCGGTTTGCTAGGCTCCTACGTTTTCAAGTATCATAATCAAAGGTACGATCCATTACGGTTCGCCCCTTTTTTAACCTCACCCCAAGTGAGTTATCCTGTTTACCATGCTTGGGCTTTCCCCATAACATATCTAATTCTTGTCTGTAAATTTGAACCAGGGTTTTCCCCCAAATTCTCGTTTTGCTAACTCAGTGGTGGTCATTGCCCCAACCGACCCGTTTAAAGACTCTGGAGTTTCAGATTTCAAATCGTTTATCTCTTTAGAGGCTTATTTTCTTTTTCAAAGCAAATCCTTTTTCTAATTTACCGATCTCAACATAAGTTGAGGTTGGTTTTCATTTCATAATAAACGGTTGTTGAACTGACATTAAACGGATTATATTGACTAATCCCTTGTTACCACGGTTTGCGTTTGGTTGTACCCAATATCAAAGATAGTGGTCACAACGAGAATAACAACAAGTAGAGGTAGAATGATCATGATTTATCGAGACACCACGATAAAATGGAAATGATACAGACTCATAAAACATTGAATGCTA